>JAAAKG020134696.1:0-13761 GCA_010014905.2 Druon quercuslanigerum | reverse complement strand
AGTTGCGCTTTAGCATGGTCGCGCAACGTCACTAGTGTCAGTGCAGCAGTGCTACCAAATTTTTTTCCGTGTATATGAAAAACAATAATACCACAAAATATATTTAAAAAATTGTAAATGGCAATAATTTTAGAAATATGTCAACACAAAATTATACATGTGTACTTACAATGAAACATTTCCCTTTAGCTGATTGTTTACAAATTCAATATCTTCTTTTATCTCGTATTCAGCACTCATATCACTTTCTGGTAACTAAAAATTCTCTTGAACATTTATGTTCTGAAGACTAGCATCAATTTCATTGAAAAGTATATTGCTATGCATCACTATGACTTTTTCAGTACCCATAGGATTTACGTCCGCTGTATGCTCTATCACGTAGAGAATATTTGCTGTTGGCGTTATTAACCTATAATCCGAATCAACAAAAAATATGAAATTCTTAAAATTAATAGTGCATAAACTAAATTAAAAAAAAACCCATAATCATTCTAAGAATAGAATTTATATTTAGTTTTTAATTTTCCTTGCATTTTATTTAAAATATTATGTGAGATACTATAAATATTCTATAAATATGAGAGATGAAAATTATATTTTTCCAAAATTATGAACTTTTATTAAAACTTACTTTTTGACAGTTTCCTTGGTCATTTTCATTATATAAACCCTTATATTAAACCTTTATTCACTGTTTTTGTGAGGCTCACGATCTATCCGGAAAATACTGTTTTTACAAGTCTGCACTTGAATTCCCTGGCTTTAATACTTTTGGTTCCATTCCGGTGGCTAACTATTTACAACGTTTAAACTGAAAACTAAACAAAGTAAACTACCCTTTAAACGTACTAAATAAACTTATTAGATAACATAACCTACAAACATAAACCATCTGCTCGCAGCGCATTCAGATACATTAGAAATTATCGCGAACGTTTGACCTTGAAAGATACGTAAATATTTTTCATAAAATAGCTATTTTCGCAACATATAAGCTAATTATTAGTTATACAGGCAAATTTTGCTGTTTATACGGAACACATCTATTACCATAACTCATTTTTCACAAAATGTATAGATAAGACTTTTATTTGGGATAACAGAAATATACATCTTATGTGTCAGTCGTAACACATGGCACAGTAAATGACGTCCTTCTTTGCACGGCATAGTGATCCGCATCCACTCTGCCACCCAGCAGCCGCACTAGCAGGTCGTAGAGAAGGGAGTATGGCCAGGCTAGGGTGGACGGAGCGGTACCACTAAGGTCACCAGTTAAATACACATTTTCTAAGCACTGAATTGGTGTGTCATGTAAGTGTACATGTATGTTCATTACTCGAAATCGAACAGCAACCAATGACCGATAGCCCCATTGATATGGGGCTAAAGATCGATATGGCTCGACATGAAGCCCTTTTAATCCTTGGAATGTAACCAGCCTCTTCTGAGGAGACTTACCGTTTAAGGTGGATTCCTAACCACCAAAACGCCGGTAAAAGTACATAGAACAATTTCTAACGCGCTATTGTTAAACAAAAATAAATCGTAGTTCATCTTTTCGTTACTAAAAAAAACTCGTACTTGCCCACGCACTTGCAATCTTTTAACCTATCTTGTTAATAACCAACCGCGCCATTCGTTCGTAGACACAGTTGACGTATAGCAGAGCATTTAGTTCAAAACGACTAGAGAATGCCAATACAATTGGGGTCCTGTAGCTGAACTTCAGTTCCACCAGCATCAGATTGTCAGGAATAGTTCCTTGTAAGTATTATGCTTAAATAAATCATCACAAATTTAATTAGTACAATTTTATATTGTTTGTAACAGAAGGATTTATTACAATATTCGACTAAACAATACTTTGAAACAATGGACATGTTTACATACATTGACTTAATTTATATTACGTAAACTTACTTTAACTTATCAGATAATTGCAATTGTTCCTGAATTGTGTAATATCTTTCATATGTTGAATAATTATACTTTTGTTTTTACTTTCTTACGAAATAAATTAACACTCTGTATGAAACTAAAGAATTGAGCATTTACGACAATAAAAATAAACCGAGGCTCCCGAAATTTTCTCGACACCTTGCTTGACTTTCCTTAATTTAATCTCCTAATTTTTTACTCTAATTAAGAGACTAGCTTGTCCGTTGACCCCGAATTGATTAAATTTTTTCATCACATGTATAATAACGTCTTCTATTAACCAGTGCGTGAATTTAAAGTCATTTTAAAAATGAGAACTCCATGCGCTGTGCTACCGAGATTTCATTTTTCTTTATATGCTAATCAGAAACTGATTTCTCACTAAATTAGTTTAATTGTTGATAAAAGTTTATTAATAATATAGTCAAGTATGCATAATTTACATGTCGTTAATAAAATAGAAAAAAATTAACGTTTTCACATATAATTTTATTGTTATTCTGCATATACAAATTTTTAGAGTAGGTTACTCGGTTCACTTGAAACGTGTCCAGTTAGATAGTATAAGCCTACCGATTTTAATATTTAGTTTGGGTTAGGTACCGATGAGAATAAAATCTTATTAAAAATGTCTTTACATTTTATAAATAAAAAATCCGCAAAAAACATTTGAGAAAATAATCCGCCATTACTATTTGCGAATCGTTTATATAGTAGCAGAATTTGAAAAATGAATCCGACATTATTCTTTGAGACTTTTATATGCTTTGTAAACTAGCAATTTTTAAAGGATTAATCCAAAATACTTTTTTGCGTCTTGAGTATCGTTGAGTGTCGAGCAGTTGCATGGTTTGACAGCAGTAAAAAGAAAAGAGTATTTACAACATTATTTGTCTACGTTTTTACAATTTCGGTCCGCAATAAAGTTGAAAAAGAGCGAGAGATTAGTATTAAATATTGTGATTTTGCACAGAGATTCGTTTAGACTTCGGAATAATGAATTTTCAATCTCTAAATGACGACTGCGTTCCTCGTTGTTTGCGTATATGGTGCATTATTTCTCAAGTGTACCCACCTTGAAAAATGACTTTCTCTGATAGAACTCAAACTTGGACAAAGTGTAGTCCTACTAGGTAGTACTTTATGGGAAATTTTTTTTCCGATTGGATAAAAATTGGCAGGGGTGGAGGAGGGGAAATTTTTGGATTTTGTACTGGTAGTCCCTATTTCGAATGTACTAAACTGCTTTCGTATAGATTTAAAAAAATTTTGTCCTACATGTTTTTGATAGATTTTTTAATTTAGTAGCATTTAGTAGCTTCACATGGAATTATGGCACTTCCAAAACCGAAAAGGGGAAAGCCACTACCTCTTGAAACTGAAGCTTTGGTTACGAAATTTTACCAACTCGATGAAATTAGTCACTTAATGCCAGGAATGAAAGACTTTGTTTCTGTAAAAAAAGCTGATGGAAGTCGTGAACACATTCACAAGAGGCTATTGCTTTGCAATCTCAATGAGCTCTTTGCACAATTTGTGTTATAGTGCCCAGAAATTAAAATAGGTTTTACAAAATTCACTCAACTCAGACCAGCTCACTGTGTTTTAGCAGAAAGCAGTGTCACTCATACAGTTTATGTTTTTACTTACCATGAAAATGTGAAAATTATGCTGGACGAAATTAACGTTAAGAGTTTAACAGAAAACAATGAGATAAGCTTGAATGAAATTCGAGACTGCATAACTGAAGTCATATGCCCTGTACCAACGACTTTATGTTATCTAGGGGGGGTGCGAATCCTGCCCAGGTACAACAGCTCTGAAAGGTAATTTACTAAGTGCTCTTGATCAGTTAAACATTTAAGAGATATGGTTCGAAGTTCGGTTGCAAACAAACATATGTACTTTGCAAACTCTTGTTAAAAATGTTGATGAGTTTCTTGAAGATCTTTGTGAACGAATAGTAAAACGAAAAACCCACGATATTCTTGCCAAGGAACAGACAATCTTCTTAATGCACCTCAAAGAAAAACTACGAACAGGCGAGTTTATTATCACATTTGATTTTGCTGGAACTATGCATTCGTCATTCTAAATTCAGCATAAGAATTCCACTGGAATAATGACCATGCTACTGTCTTCACAATAGTTATTTACCATCGCGAAGATGAAGAATTAAAGCACAAAAGCATGGTTATAATTTCAGATAACTTGTCTGATGACACCGTTGCCGTTTATGACTACCAAAAAATCATTCTGAATTATGTTAAAGCTAATCATAGTCCGAAGAAGAATTACTATTTCACAGACGGTACAGGGCAACATTTTAAAAATAAAAACAGTTTTGGCAATCTTCAAGCTCACGAAGAAGATTTCGGTGTGCCAGCAGAATGGCATTTTCATGCTACCTACCATGGTAAAGGAGCTTGATGTCATAGGAGCAAATATAAAAAGAGGAGCTGCTCGGGCCAGCCTGCTTGCTGCTTTGAAACACCATATACTGACTGTCAAAGCGTTATTTGAGTGGGCACAAAAGAGTTGTAAAGAAACGCTGGCTTTTTTCAGTAGCAAGGAAACTCATGCTACAACTTCAGAAATGCTGAAACCAAGCTTTGACAGTGCAGCAATGATACCAGGTACCTTGCAGTATCATGCGTTTATTCCTTACCAAGATCGGCAATTGCAGTTAAAGAAATTTTCAGCTGCAACAGAGAGCGATTTTTTTCAAAAAAAAAAAAAAAAGAAAGAAAGAAACAAAATCAAAGACAACGAAAAGACCAAAAAAGCCATCTGTCAAAGTAACAGGAAAAGTTAGGAAGTTCGAAATTAAAAAAAAGAAAGGAGCAAAGAAATAAGCTTTAGGATAACTTTTAAAACCATTTAAGGAAATAGATAAATACACACAATACCAATTTTTCCACTTACAATAGATCATCTTTCAAAAATACTGTAATGCATGCATTTAAATACTATAATGACAGTCTCAATCCTGTCAAATGCAGAGAGCAGTTCTATAAACAACAAATATTCATAATTCACAAGATAAATTAGTCCGAAGAAGTTCCGCCGAGCGAGCGTCCCAGCGGTCTCGAGTGCCGTCGATGCACCGCATTACTCTTTATTTAACTTCTCGAAAACAAAAAAAACGATATTTTGTGCTTCAAGGCTTAGAAATAAAAACCCCTGATTTTCATTTTGAGCCAAAAAAAAATGGGTCGAAATCGAAAAAAGTCCAAAATATTTTTGATTTTGAAAAAAAGGGGTTATATTTTCAATTTTTGAAAAAGTAGTTATAACCATTCGATATATAATTTAAAAAATCTATCAAAAACATATAGGACAAAATTTTTTTTAATCCACACGAAAGCAGTTTAGTTCATTCGAAATAGGGACTACCAGCACAAAATCCAAAAATTCCCCTCCCCCACCCCTGCCAATTTTTATTCAATCGGAAAAAAATTTTCCCATTACGTACTACCTAGTAGGACTACACTTCGCCAAAGTTTGAGTTCGATCAGAGAAAATCATTTTTCAACGTGGGTACACTTGAGAAATAATGCCTCATATATTCACGATTTCTAAACTGTCAACTTTTTTAACGTGGCTGAACTCTGGGACTCACTCTCTATCCAAATGCATCTACGCTTTTCAGGTAAGCTGACTGGTCATTTTGTGGGAGGCAGTAGTTTATTTGTTCAAAATCTTCGGTAAGATTAGCCCCAGGCGGAAAATCTGCAATACTATAATGTACAGGTAAGTAAATACTTACAAGAAAAAGAAAACGTTTCAAAAAATTGTTTAAAAATTGTTTTCTTGAACGTATGAATATTGAAGAGTAGAACAAACGTTTAATGCATTTCTCTATTATGAAACGGTCCTTAGCGCTTTTTATTTATTTTTCTAAAGTTACAACTGAACTTCTCATTTGGTGTGGATAGAGTGATTTTTTGCTCGAGTAACCACTTTGACAAAAGTCCCAATTTCACACACAAACCCACGATGAGGAACTTGGATGCGCATTAGGTGTTGAGTTGAAAAATTCAAATCAAAGGAGGCCAGCCGCGTATTATTTTCATAATTGAAAATGCTTAAAAATGAATTCGCTATTTTTTACGCGAATTGAAAAACGTTTATAAATTAAAAAGGTTTGAAAGAATAATGCGCTATATTATTATTTGCGACTTCGAGTATTGATTATAATAGTAGCAACGTTAGAAAAATTAATGGACTATTCTTTTGTTCGATCCGATAATCGTTTATAAATTAAAAACGTTTGAAAAATAAATCCGTTATTATTTTTCGCGACTTATTATCAAATACATAGTAGCAATGCTAGAAAAATGAATTATCCATTTTTTTTAGACCTGAGTAGCTTTTATAAAGTAAAATTTTTTAAAAGATTAAACCGCCATTATTTTTTGAGACTTAAGTATCGTTACACACATATAGTAGCAATGTTAAAAAAATTAATTCGTTACTATCCGTTAAAACCGAAATAGCAATTATAAAGTAAAAACGTTTTAAAGATTAATCCAAATCACTTTTAGACACAACTTCCTTAATGGTGAAGTTGCATACGAATCAGGTGTTGTAAGTAATTTCGGATGAATGCAATTTCAGTAAAAGGAAATGGACCGAGTATTGATTATATATAGCATTTATAAATTAAAAATGTTTCAAAGATAAATCAGCCATTATGTTTTGCGACTGATTATCAAATACATAGTAGCAATGCTAGAAACATGAATTATCCATTTTTTTATAGCTGAGTAGCTTTTATAAAGTAAAATTTTTTAAAAGATTAATCCGCCATTATTTTTTGAGACTTAAGTATCGTTATACACATATAGTAGCAATGTTAGAAAAATTATTTCATTACTATCCGTTAAGACCCGAATAGCATTTATAGAGTAAAAACGTTTTAAAGATTAATTCATATCACTTTTAGACACAAATTCCTTAATAGTGAAGTTGCATACGAATCAGGCGTTGTAAGTAATTTCGGATGAATGCAATTTCAGTAAAAGAAGGTGGACCGAGTATTGATTGTATATAGCGTTTATAAAGTAAAAACGTTTCAAAGATTAATCCGCCATTATGTTTTGCGACTGATTATCAAATACATAGTAGCAATGCTAGAAACATGAATTATCCATTTTTTTTATAGCTGAGTAGCTTATATAAAGTAAAATTTTTTAAAAGATTAATCCGCCATTATTTTTTGAGACTTAAGTATCGTTATACACATATGGTAGCAATGTTAGAAAAATTAATTCGTTACTATCCGTTAGGACCGGAATAACGTTTATAAAGTAAAAGCGTTTTAAAGATCAATCCGCCATTATTTTCTGCGACTGATTATAAATGATATAGTAGAAATCTTATACAAATTAATCCGACATTATTTTTTAAGGCGCGAGTAGCTTCTATGAAATAAAAAGTTTCAAAGATTAATCCGCCATTATTGTTTGCAGCTAGAGTATAGATTATGCAGTAGCAACCTTAAAATGATTAATACGCTATTCTTTTTTCAGACCTAAATAGCGTTTATACGAGGTGTGGCTCGCGAATGAACATTTGCGCTGACATTTTAAACAACATCGACATCGATCTAGACTTATTGGAGACATTATTCACGTGTGACGAATCGTGGTTTTTACCTACGACCCCGAAACAAAACGCTAATCCATGCATTGGAAGAACCCGAACTATCCAAAGACGAAAAAAGCCAAGATGAGCAAATGATGATTGTCTTTTTTGATATTCGATGCTTTGTTTACGTTCACTGGGTCCCTGAGGGTCAGACCATTAATCAGCATTATCACATCGAGGTTCTTACTGCCCTTTGAGAGCGTGTGAGAAAACGAAGACCCGATTTGTGGAAGACCAAATCATGGAAGCTTCACCAAGACAATTCCCCAGCTCATTCTTCTTTGCCCGTGAAGGCGTTTTTCTCAAACTATGGCATCACTGTGTTGGACCATCCACCCTACTCACCCGACCTTGCCTCCTGTGACTTTTTTTTATTTCCCAAGTCAAGTCGGCGTTGAAGGGGACAAGATTTGAAAGTGTGGAAGCAGTGAAATCAAAAGCGGTGAGATTTTGAACCAGCTGACAGAAGTGGACTTCCAGCACTGCTTCAACCAATGGAAGATTCGTATGAAGCGGTGTAGAGATTGCCAAGGAGAGTACATTGAAGGTGAAAAAAATTCTACTGTAGTTTGTGACGAATAAAAAAAGTTATAAAATCAGTTCGATTATTTAATAGCCACACCTTGTAAAGTAAATTTTTTTTAAAGATTAATACGCCATTGTTTTTTGCGACTGATTATCAATTATATAGTGTCAATATTAGAAAAATTCATTCTCTATTCTTTTTTAAGCCCTGGCTAGCTTTTATAAAAAAACAAGCTTTAAAGAATAATTCGCCATTATTTTTTGTTACTCAAGTATTAATTATGAAGTAGAAACGTTATAAAGAGTAACAACTGTGAAAAGTTTAATCCGCCATTATTTTTTGCGACTTGAGTATCCATAATACAGTAGATATTTTGAAAGATTAATTCGCTATTATTTTTAAAGACCAGAGTAGCATTTATAAGTTTAAAACGCTTGGAAGTTACATGTTTAAAATATTAATTGGGCATGTGAAAATGAAAAATTTTTCAAAACTGAATTCGGCGATGATATAAAATATTATAACGGACGTCCCTGGACTCTTTTTTTAGGGATAATAACAAAAAAATGTATTGTGCTAAATAAAAATTGTATTCATGTGTACTATTTTGAGGTTAGGATCGTTTTTCAGCTCTCTATCATTCCGATGATGCAGGTCTCAGTCATGAATGTCGGTAGTTAAAAGTGTAGGAATTTAAAGAATTAAGATAGATACAAAATTCTTTCATGTCTATTAAAATTTCGATAAATTGTAAAATGGAGAAAAATTATAAATGAAATTTGTCGATGCATGTTCACTCTCGAAAGTCTGTTATTGATTTAGTAGGAATTTAAGCATTTCATTTGAGATGTTCATTGTCAAACTTATTCAATTTCTTTTTCCGAAGTAAAGAGTTACATTTTATTATTTTAAGTAGCTTGCAGAGTTTTGATCAAAAACAACTCACACGAGAATAGAGCTTAATTTTTGAACCATGAATTGATTTTGCATTTTTAATAATATCAAGAATTTTTTGTATTGATAATTAAGGGAACTTACACAAAATACGTGTAGATTTTTCATGAACTTAGACCCCCAGCCGACTGCCTCCTTGATGCTTTTTACATTGTATGTAAGATGGAGAATGATACTTCGAATGACCGTCTCCCCTTCTCTTCGAACGTAACGCGTATTTTATTAATGACCCCTAATAAAGTTTTTTCAAAACAAATTGACTGGATTTATTTTTATTTTGCAGATGGTAATTGCCTCTATTTCATTTTGAGATGGAAATTAAACATTCTAGTGGTTATCGCCCTAAAAAGAATTTTTCCCTGATATTTAGTTGGTTACAAAAAGTGTATTGAAAAATAATTTCATCGCACTTTTTTTACAGAAGACGACTTAACATAAATGAGTACGGTACGTCCCCACAACCAAATATTTGTGTATACGAGATCTGTTCAAAAAATACGCGGACTGTTTGAATTTCGCGGCTCGAGTTGGTTTCATGATAATCCGCTTGGTGTCGCTAAGTTCGTACAGGTCAGCTGTTTAAAACGAAGTATTCCAGTCGCAGATATCTTCATTTGTTGATAAGCTACACGGTTTTAAGTAAAGAGTGTTTTTTTTTGTTTGTCGGATTGTAAAATGGACAGACTGAAAGAGCAACGAATTGCTGTGACATTTTGTGTGAAACTCGGACACTGCAAAAAGTTTTAAGCGTGCTGATTGGACGCATAAAGCAATTTTTCTTTATAACGATTACTTCAGAATGGCTGATTTAGTTCAACCGTCTACTTCCACTGAAGTAGGTTCTAACCTCCAACTTCCTCAACCACCTCCAAAAGGAAAACCCAAAAAAGGACGCAAAAGTCGTTCCTCACAGGCTAAAGATCAGGACAAATTTCGTGAAAAGAAGGGCACAGACTATATTAAAAATTTACGTAACCAGAAGTTCCCTAAAGAACACTTTCCAGATATAGAGTTTGATTTCAACGAAGCGTGTGTCTCTACCGCACATCCTCTTGTTAATATTGATATAACTATCGCAACTGTCTATGATCTTGTTCAAAATGTCGTTTCAGTATTACACGATTCATGCAAAGTTCCCGTCGAGAATGGTGTTGATGATGCATTTTTTTTAATGATGAACTTTTGGTCACTGATCGTCGATTAGGTATCAGACAGATCGCAGACTCCCTAGACATTAGTACATTTGCAGTGCACGGGATAATAACGCAAGATTTAGCGATGAGAAAGGTGTGCGCAAAGATGGTACCAAAAGTGCTCACTCAAGAACAAAAGGACCTCCGAGTTTTGCGCTGTCAAGAATTGTTGAAATTGATAGAAAGTGACCCTGACTTTATGAACACTGTCGTAACTGGCGACGAAAGTTGGATGTTTGAATACGATCCCGAAACAAAGCGTCAAAGCAGTGAGTGACACCACCAAACTTCAGCCCGACAGAAGAAAGCGCGGATGAGCAACAGCCGCATCAAAGCAATGCTCGTCGTGTTCTTTGACGTCAGAGGTGTGGAGCATTTCGAGTTCATACCTGAGGGGACGACCGTTACCGCCAAAGTTTACCTGGAAGTGCTTAAGAGGCTCGAGCGGCGCGTCGCGCGCGTCAGACCAGACATCAAAGACAACTTGAAGCTGCACCACGACAATGCGCCGAGTCACACTGCCTTCCTTGTGACGGATTACCTCGCTCGCTGCCAAACACCCGTCGTTCCCCAGCCCCCCTACAGCCCGGACCTGGCTTCGTGTGACTTATTCTTATTCCCCCGCTTGAAGCAAGACCTTAAGGGCCACCGTTGGGGAACTTTGGACAACGTCAAAGCCCATGTTACATCATTTTAGAAGGCCATTCCGGCCGAGGAGTTTGCGGCCGCTTTCGAGGCATGGAAATCACGTCTACACAAGTATATCTCGTCCAAGGGAGACTACTTTGAAGATTTTTGAAGCTTTTGTACCAGTGAGATAAATAAATTTTTTTCCGGAACCCATGCGAATTACTTTTATAACGAACCCTGTACATCTATCAAAGGATACTTATTAAGGCAAGATTAAAACTTGACCCTTACTAAAAGAGTAACACCTGATTAGACATTCACGAAATTAGAATGCGCGAGAATGCAATATATTCATCTAAGTAGACGACTTATGACAAATGAGTACACATTGCATGCCAATCTTCCGTATGCAATACGATCAAAGGTTGTTTATTAAGGAAAGATTAAAAATGGACTTTTATTAATAGAGTAAAACCTGATTAAACATTTTCAAAATTAGAATAGGCGAGAATGCAAATCTATTCATTTAAGAAGACGACTTATAACAAGTACTCTGCCCTGCAAAAGTTTGGACTCCCTTAGAAAAATCGTTTTTTTGTTGATGTATTTATCGCTTAAATTATCGTTCTCAGACCGTTTTGTACAACGTATTTATTCAGAACAATATTGTATTGATAACTTTTGAGCGTTTTCGTTTAATTATCATTTATTTATTGCATCAAAGTATTTTTATTTTAAAATATTGAAAAATCGACAATATTAAAATATATCATTTTTAATTACTTCAACATTTTTTTTATCTCGAATCAATTTTTGCTTAATGCATCGATACTTCAAAATGCGCGCCAATGACTTCGAACCCCATCTGTCGTGATTGTCTGTACAATAACCTCAAATTTGGTCACTCAGACACTTGAAAGACAGTTGCTCAATTCACAATATTTTCATCAATATTGCCACTTCAAAGTTGTGTCTATAGTATTAAAAATGGCAAAAGCAAGGCAAGTACCGAAAGAAAAACGTGCCCAGATAGTAATTTTAAGTGAAACCGGCCACTCGCAGCGAAAAATTGCACAAATACGACAGGAAACGCTCGGGCCGATCCAGAAAGACGACAAAAAGTGATGATAGACTTATACAAGTGTTAAGTAAGCGGTCCAGACTCAAAGCAGTGCCAGATATCAGAGCCGATATCAATCAAACGCTACCGAAGCCGATCTCCGGTACAACGGTCACACGTCGGTTGCATGATGTCGGTTTGTATGGACAGGTCGCTGCCAAAAAACCATTGTTGCGATCGGTAAACGTCCGTAAACGACTCAAATGGGCAAAGGAACACAAAAATTGATCTATCGAACAATGGAAACAGGTGTTATGGACCGATGAGTCTAAATTTGAAATTTTCGGTAGCAAATGGCGTCTGCAGCAGAAAATCTGATGAACGGCACGCACCTTAATGTGTAAAGCCAACAGTTAAGTTTGGCAGTGGAAAGAAGACTATCACCGGATACTTCAGCGAAGCGCTATTCCATCTGCCATCGATTTGATAGGAGATAGGTTTGTATTTCAGCAAGATAACGACCCTTAACATACATCAAAATTTGGTACGAACCATTCAAGATCGAAAGAAGCCGCACGCACTCTTAAATTCATGAAACGGCCACCACAATCACCGGATGCAAATCCTATCGAACTGTTGTGGGATGAGCTGGACAGAGAAATGCGGAAACTGCATCCAACCAGCGAATCTCACTTGTGGCAATGTCTTCAGCAGGCTTGGCAACGATAGTGACCAGAAAGACTTCAGGAATTAGTGGAAAGAATGCCCAGAATTTGTAGAGCAATCATCAAATCGAAAGGCCAACATATTGATGAAAAACGGCTGGATTGATTTTCTCAAATTTTTCCAGAAAAAAACTCAAGAATATCACAAGTAAAAGTTTAGGACTTATTAATAAAAAGTTATTTCATACAAATACGTTGTATGAAACTGTCTGGGAACGATAATTAAAGCGATAAATACAACAAAAAAACGATTTTTCTAAGTGAGTCCAAACTTTTGCAGGGCAGAGTACTTGTTATAAGTCGTCTTCTTAAATGAATAGATTTGCATTCTCGCCTATTCTAATTTTGCAAATGTCTAATCAGGTTTTACTCTATTAATAAAAGTCCATTTTTAATCTTGCCTTAATAAGCAACCTTTGATCGTATTGCATACGGAAGATTGGCATGCAATGTGCACGATAAATACAACAAAAAAAACTTTTGCAGGGCAGTGTAAGTATATATTGTAAGCCCATGATCCATACTTTAATCTACCAAAGGATAATTATTAAGGCAAGATTAAAAGTTTACCCGTATTAAAAGAGTAACGATTGGCTCAATAAATTTTTTTTAATCGACTCAGTCCTATTACTTTCCGGACAAACCCTGTAACATATGAGCACATGCATGCCAATGTACCATATTCAAATCTATCAAGACTAAAAGTTGGCTCTTATTAAAATAGAGACCTGCTCAAGGTATTCGAGAATATTCGCGAAATAAGAATGGGCGAGAGTGCAAAAATATTTATTTAATTTAATTTTATTTATTTAAAAAAATGAGTATATTTTGTATGACAATGTTCCATATTAGAATCTATCAAAGGATACTGTTTACGGCAATCTTAAAAGTTGACTCTTATTAAAAGAGTAACACCTGATTAAGACAGTTGCGATTATTCCCAAAATCAGAATGGACGAGAATGCAAATACATTCATTGAAGAAGACGACTTATGACAAATACGAGGGGCAAGTAAAAAGTAAGGTTCCCAACGCTGTAGCTCCGCCGCGCGTGTTGCTAGGCGAAATCCGGCGACA
>JAAAKG020134694.1:0-13762 GCA_010014905.2 Druon quercuslanigerum | reverse complement strand
TAGAAACCTAGAAAGCTCGAACCGGGATCTTGGTGGGGGAGTGAATGGGGATACGGAGAAGGAAAGACTGAGGAAAAGGATTCGAAATATTTTAGGAAACTTTAAAACATTACTAGCATTTTTCAATTTATTTTGGTAGCTTAAAAGCTTTCGAAAACTGAAATATTTTACGATATTTCAAAAGATTCCACGGCCTTTTAAGAGATTTAAACAATTTCGGGAGGTTTTGAGGGGTTTCAATAATTTGAGGCATTTTAATATTTTAATCGATTTTAAAGAATTTTTAACTAGACATGGGTGACTTTGTAGGATGTCCCAGATTTGAAGATATTTTCCAATATTTTTTACAGTTCATTTGCAATTCGCCCTAAATTCTTATTAATTTACCCTCAATCCTTTTAAATTCTTTTGAATTCTTCTAAATTCACCTAACTCTACCCAATGTTTTTGAATTGTTTTTAATTAACTTTAATTGCTTTTTAAATTTAGGTTAATTTTTTATGAATTTCATCCAATTCTTCTAATTTTTTTCAAATTTTTCTGAATACTCTCAAAATTTATTGTAATCAATCATCTACTAAGACTCTCGAGCATCGTTTACCAGCTCTTTTTTCTTTTCAGAAATAGAAATTCTAGATGCTAAACTTATCTGTAACACCTGTATTTGGTCAGACGCCTTTTACTATAGCACGTCTGACCATACTCGTATACTTTCACTAAATAAGCCCCTTTTCCGTAGAATTATTATTGGTTGATTTTTTTTTTTCTGCAAAACTGTGTTATAATAAATAAAAAATTCTATGTATTTTTAATTATATCATGCTTATTATTACTTTCCTCGTGGAATTTTTTATTTAATTTGGAGCATTCAAAATTTTCGGAATTAGATAATCTAAGATGTTTTTAATGAGAGATTTTTGTCAAAAATCAATTCTATTTTCAAAATAAAACTTCTAGCGGTGATTTTGCTGAAAATATTTTGATCAAGTTACTGTTTCACTTCAACCTTGACAAATTAATAGTAGAAAATTACTAATTCTTGGTTAATAAGAAATTTATTTAGGATTGTGTATAATAATTTTAAAATAGATATTTATAAACATGGAATATTTGAAAAATAAAAAAAGAATAAATCGACTAGATGGGGTAATATTTGTAACTTTATTAAAACAATAGGAAGGCCATATTAAAGCACATTGAACTTGACCTAGTTTGTTTCTATTATCAAAGCATTGCCTTCTCGTCGTTTAAACAAACTTGAGAAAAATAAATATTTTTTGCAACTGTAAATTTATTGTTTAAAAGCTGTTAATAAATAACTGCTCAAAGTAAGAAAAAATGTCCCGACAGTAAAATATTTTATCTGGTATAAAATCTAATGAACTGAAAAAAAATACTTTATAAAGAATAAAAATTATTATAGATTGTAAGTTTTGGAATTATAACGAAAGAAGTTCCAAATATTTCTAGCAACGGATTCTGAGGTATAACTATGAAAATATTTTAAAATCGTTGAATAACAATTAATTTTTAATGCTTTACACTGAAAAAACATGGTTAGAAAATTTAACTACCCTGTAGAAATTTGATTCTTTTTGGTTAATCATTTGAAAATTTGATTAAAAATTCGTAATTTTTTTTAAAATTTATCTTTAATCTATATATTAAATAAATTAAATAGATTCACTTTATTTCGTTGCAAATTTAACTGCTTGTTTGATTAAATGTTGAACTATTTCTTTAAAAATTTATCTTTTTTAAACAAAACCTCTAGATATTCATTTTAATTTCTTCGATTAAAAATTCAACCACTTCATGAAAAATACATTTTTGTTGCAAAAAATCACCTTTTTAATTGAAAAATAATTTTTTAAATATTTTTTTTTAAATTCTTTTTTATGAAAACTTATTTATTTTTTCAAGTTTTGTTTGATCACGATTTTTTTTCGGTGAAGATTTTTCCTACAAATTGAAAATTTATTTAATTTTTTGAAAATTCATCTTTTTTCAAACTCATTTCAAAAATCATTATTTATGAGTCGAAAATTTACGTTTCTAATTCCTAATTTGATTTATTGGTAGAAAATGAAACTTTTTTTAGTTCAGCTTATTCTTTTTTAATTAAAATAAAAATATTTTTTTAATGAGACTGCATTATCTTTAGGAAAAAACCTGAATTCTTAACACCTTTTCGGACCAAATGGAGCTATAAAATAAGAATGTTTTTAATTTAATTTTTGCTAAAAAAAACTTCTCCTGTGGTTCTTTTTCCAACGAAGCAAAGGAGAAGCTCTTTTTTTTTTAAATTTATTAAAAACAATATTTTTTGGTTAATATATCAACTTTGTTATATATTTGTTATTTTGGTATTTTGTTTGGTAATTTTTTTCAAAATAATTTTCAATTTTTTAATTTATTATTTATTTTTCTTGTTTAAAAATGAATAACTTAGCATGAAAATATAACAATTTCGTACAAAATTAATCTGTTATAGTTTAAGATTTACCTACTTTTTTAAAAATCAATTGCTTTTTTTTTAAATCTACTGATTTTTAAACATCTTTTTTGGTTACAAATTTACTAGTTTCTTTTAGATTTTTTTTAACAATCATCTTTTTAATTAGAAATTCAATTATTATTATGAAATTTCATTTTTTATGCATTCATTTTTTTAAATAAAATTGAATAATTTTTATTTGTTTGCAGGTTTGTCTTTTTAAGTTAAAAAATCATGCCTGTGGTTGAAAATTCGTCTTATTGGTAGAAAATTATTCTTTTTTATTAAAACCTAATCTCTTTGACTGGAAATTTAATTATTTCGGAACAAAATGAATCTGTTTTAGTCAAAGATTTTTTTGTTTGATTGAAAATTCGTCGCTCTTAGTTTCATTTCATTGTTTATCAATTATTTCTAATTAACTTTTTTTGATTGAAAATAAAACTTTTTCGTTTAAAAGTCTTTTTGGTTTGAAAATTCAACAATTTTGATTTGAGTTTTTTTTGTTTCTTGACTGAATAATCTTTCTTCGATGAAAATTCAATTATTTTGTTAAAATTTCCTGTTTTAAATTTAATAATTAATTGCTTCTGATAGAATTTGAATCTTTTGTGTTAAAAATGCATCTTTTATCCAAAATTAATCTATTCACTACAACATTTCAATCATTTTCATAGAAATTCGTCTTTTGAGAATGACTTTTGGTTTTGCCGATAAAAAACCAAATACGTATCCGGAAAGCTTCTTGAAGTTTCTGTAAAGAGCAAGTCAAGTGTATATAAAAAATTATGAGGAGAAGAATCTATTTCTCTCAACTCAATTTCTGGACAACCTATAAAATCAGTAGTCTTTCACGAGTGGATTCGTTTAGAAAATTAATTTTTGAGTTCTGTATAGCTGTCTCTGCTCGAATCTACAAATAATGAAGATCGTAATTTTAATCTATACCGGCATGATTTTGCTGAATATTGCAAGTAAGTGGATCCAAGAGAATATAATTTTACCATTAATTAAAATTGTTAACTATTAGAAAAATACAATATATACATATATGCAGAAATATGTCATCCGTGGATCGCTCCGTGTCCCCAAGATACAGAAGGGTTTTTCTATGTGAGGATTAAATTCTTTGAAAACAAATATAAATCTTCTGATCGAATTAAAAATTCCCCCAATGAATTGATGTTAAAAAGTTGTTACTTTTAAGAAAAATGTTAAAATGAATTTTTCTGAACTTTCATTTTTTATTTAAAAATTAGGACTTTCAAAATTTTTACATTTTTAACTTAATGAGAATGTACTATTTTTATGCAAAGGAAAGGATGCTTTCTTTAACCAGCCGTTTTTTACAAACGGTTCTGGTTTCATTTAACAAAAATTCTTTTTTAAAAGTCGAAAATACCGTTCTCCAGCTAAAATATAGGAAATTCGAAAAAAAATATTGAGCTGAACCTTGAAAAGATTAATAAATTTATTGGAAACTGTTTCGTTGATAAGAATCATATTTTTTGTTTTCATATTAAAAATATTATTAGACATAAAAAATGCCATTTTGCGGTCAAACTTTCCAAATCCGAAAAAATATAAAGGCACAAATTATTCAAAAAAAAAAAAAAAAAATATATATATATAAATTTGAAAAATATTCGAAAAAAAAAAAATTAACAAAAGTTGTTCATTATAAAAAGATCCACACTTTTTTTATTATTTCTTGATAGGACATAATCATGAGCATATTTTTTTTTTAATTTTTGACAAAAAGACAACGTATACCCAAAAAAAGTAATTGACAAAAGCTGTTTTTAAAAAAAGGATCAAAAGTTTGTTGAAAATTACATTTTTGATACAACTTTTTAATATCTTTATATTTTTTTGTAACCGGAGCTATTATTTATGCGCAGCTTTTTAAAGAACACACATACTTTTAAAAAATCTAGCCTCCCTTAAAGAGTTTCAAATTTCTATAGAAAATTAGAATTTTCTAACACCCTCAGTAATTTAAAAATAAAAAAAAAAACTATGTCGATAAGTAGAGCACGATGATCCTGAATGTTTATAATTAAATTGGGGCACATTGAGCTATTGTCGTTTGAAGATTGTTAAAAAACGTCATTCTTCTCAATCTTTTTCAAATAGGCAAAATGAAATGTTTTCAGATTAGAGACATGATACATCATGTTTAAAATTTGAGAATATGACCTACTTATTGTTTCAATAGCGTCAAGAATATTACACCATCGCGTTCTTTTATTAAACTTTTTCATCTCTAACGGTTTTTATTTTTATAACTTTTTAAATTTATTAAATATTGTTTTAAGTAAACTTATTAATTTATTATAAACTATTAGCTTCTTTCCTCTAGCAGTTTGATCAATTTTGATTCAAAGAATAAAAAAGTTTTAAAACTGAAATTTATTTCTTAAGAACTCATGCTGATACTTATTCCACTCGTTCAGTTTAAACAATAGATTTTCCTTAAATTATTATTTATTTTACACAAATAATAACAGCAAAATTTGTCTAACTTTTTATATCTTTAATATTCCCTAAAATTGATAGATTATTTTTTATTATTATTATTATTATATAGATTTTTTTTAAATTCTCAATTTAAGAAGTGGAGAAATCAATAAATTAAAAAATTGTTATTTTCACAAAATTCAAGTAACTAAATTAATAATTGTCAAAATAATCCCTGTATTAAATTTATTGACAACTTGCTTTCCAAATTTAAACTTATATAGTGGATTCTAACATTAAAAAATTGCGCTTGCAAAATTTACTGCAAATTTTTAATCTTCTAAATTTATGAAGTTTCTAAATCTATAAACGTCAAAATAGGTGCATTACCATATTTAAAATCGTAATATTCTAAAAATGGATTTTTTGTAGATTTTCTTAGAAATTATAAATTTATCAAGTAGCTAAGTAAATAAATTTAAAATTACCCACATTGCCAAATATTAAATCCTGACATTTTAAAATTGGCTTCATAGCAAATGTATTTCGAAATGCCTAATTTCTCAAGTGGGGAAATAAATAAACTAAAGACTAACTTTTTACTAAATCAAAAATTAAAATATTTCTCCAAAATTAATTATCTCAAAGTTGATTGATAGATTATAAATTTATTTTAGCAAATTCTAATTATAATATTCCTTAAATATAATTAACATATAATGGACAAAGCAATAATTTTTCTAATTTTTTAAATAAACATTCTTTTATAAAACAAGTAAAAGTAATATTATTAAAAAGTAGTAATTTTTATTTAAATCAGAAAAATATATTTTGTTTGTAAATAAATATTTCTCTCATTACAGAAAATGATTTTCTTGATTAAAAATGTACAGATTTATTATAATCTGATTAGCCGTTCGAATACATATTTATTTTATTCAAAGAGTTCGATTCGTTCAATTTATAAGAACGCACTTTTCCTAATTAATTTTCCCATTCTCGAATCAAGTCTATAGGTTTTTGCAGATTGAAGAAATAATGGTTTAACTCAAAATAATATTTAAAAAATTAAAAATATGCTTGTCTGGGCTTGGGAGAAACCTAGGCGTTGATGTTTCTCCGGGTCATAAAGCACCGGTCGTCCTCTATCGAATGCCTGCCCATGGTTGGTCTAGTCACCTCTCTTTCTCTGCTGTTGGTTTGTTCTGACTCTGGTAGACCAGGAGCTCCCCTTACATAGCCCCTTTTTTGCAGTACTTGGGTATGGTTTTGCAGACGTTGACGCGAAAAGTGCGATAGTTCTAGGTGCTTCTCACACCAAAGAGCATGAAGTCGTGCCATGTAATTCTCTCGTTCATAGATTACACTCGCATCGTAGCATTCTAGCAACTCGTGATTTTGTCGCTCCATTTACCTAAAAGCCCCAAGGTTTTCCCGATCCATCATATTGACTCCATCTTCATTGGCTCTCCCAGCTATAGAGTGCTCGGCATGGTTAGCTGACGGACCCATTGTCGGGAGCCCTGCGTTTTCGATTTATTTGAACCGCACTTACTACAACTATGTTTGGTGTTATCATTTTTGTTACCACGAGAAGCTAGGGAAAAGGGTTGCTCCATCCTTGTAAAGTCCCGCATACAAGGATAAGGCTGCGTACTCTAAGACGTCACCCGGTATCTCAGAGTTACCGTTCTGGACTCCTCACCCAGGTGCCATTCAGCTTTTGGAACGGTTTTCACACGTCCGCTTGGGGGTAAATTCCTTCGGGACCACCCCTGGACAATTGTCCGCAACTGCCTATTAATTTTTTGTAACCACATTCTGCAGAACCCTTGGTACAGGGACCCACTATCCGCAACCCGAGGATGCGTTCGGTGGCTTTATCATAGGCCCTTTTGTTTGATTCTAGAGGAATCAGAACCGAACCGGACGAGGTTCGAGGAATTGTCCAAGAAGTAAACGTCTCCACAACTAATATTAGTGTCTGGTATAGACAGTTAGCGCACGTAGGTAAGCCTGCGATATTCGAGATCGTGGAAAAGGGTCTGCAGAACGTTGTATCGTGGTCTGACAAAACTGACATTTTCTGTGAATCGTGCCAGCTGGGAAAGTCGCATCGCTTGTCGTTTAGGTTAAAAAGACAACAAAGACGAGAAAATTTTTTGACACAGATGCGTGGGCACCGGCCTGAGATGAATCTCGCAATGGTGCGGTAAAAGGAAACGAAACACAGCGCTATAGAGTCCAGAGCAAAATGGAAAGGCCCTGCGTGATAATCGGAAAATAGTCAAGAGCGCACGTACAATGTTATACGCGAATCAGCTGTCTCTAAGCTTATGGGAGAATTAACTAAAACCGCAGTCTATGTACTCAAAAGGACTCTGTGGTCATGTAGTGTCTCCCAAAATGTAATTTTTGATGAGAAAATCGGAGCAATATCAATGAATCTCATCCCATTCCAAAAAAACGACGATGAAGTAGTCTTTCCTGACAGTAGGAAAGAAGAAAATGAAATGCCTGAACCAGATTATAGGCCCTTAGAGAAATCTAAAGATAATTTACATTAAGGAGAAAATTAATCTGAATATTCAAGAAGATATGAAAATGTGAACACGAAAATTGAACCGATCAATAACTTCGCGCACAATCGAACAACTAAGAGGGGACCATTGGGATCGTTGGATCCAAAAGCGGGGTGAGCGAAGCGAAAAGCTTTGGAAAATTTACTCTCAGCTGCACAAGGTTAAAGGCTGCACATCTTCCACGCTCAGAAACCTATCCTTCCAGTTTTGTGATGAGTCAGGACATGTTCCATATCATTGATGGAAGAAGTCCCATGAACCTTTTTGATTATCTTAAAGTGTGAGGTGACGGTTTGTCTTCAACCCATTTATTATATTGGAGCTCAGAAACCTACCCTTTAGGATTAAGTTGAGTCAGAATATGTTCCATGGTAGCAATCCAAGATGGCTCAACAATTTTCTTAAATGAATCAAATTCTGAATTACGAAATTGCATCCTCTCAGTAATTTACGGTTGAACAGTCTATTGAGGTTAAAATATTTTCAGAAAGACAGTTTAATTTTGATTAACACTCAATCGACCAGAGACTTGAGAGCTAAAGTGTCAAACAGTAACTCGATCACAAAATTGTGAAAATAAGTCAAAACGTTTTTTTTTGTTGAATAGGAAAAAAATGTAAAAATTTTGCGGCCAGCGAACAGGGCACTGAGTGTGCCTGAAAAATTGGTCTATTTTAATTATCTTTTCTAAGGAGAAGCCAGAATACAAATAAAACGAAAATGCTTGATAGGTTTCAGGATCAATAAAATAAATCAAGAGAAAAACGTCGGTTAAAAGAAAATAATAAATTAGAACATAACATCTAAACAGACATATTAAAGCGAAGGTTACATCGAGAAAGTGGCCGTCAATTATGAGTCCACTCCAGGGTATCCCACAATTTGAAAATTGAGGTTTAAAAATGCTATAAATTGCTGCGTAAATATGGGTACTGGAATATTAGATTTAATTCTAGAAATCAGTATAAGAGACAGTTTTATCGTAGAGAAATTTATAATTAAAAATTGGTTCAAAATTAAGTGCTAAAAATAAAAAAAGAGAAAAGTAATTCTTGGGTTTAATAACGAAGTCTACCTTTTGCCTAGAGTTTCCATCTTCATAGTTTATAATCACTTAATCTTTCGTTTCAGATTTACAACTCTAAAAGATATGGTACCAAAGTGTATAATTGGTAGCGATCTCCTTGACAGAGTATAGCAAAATCTTTAATTCTCAGCTTTATGAATAATTTTTCATTTACGGACGATTATCAATGAGGCAGACTAGTAAATAAAATTAGATGGACGTTTCTCGACACATAAAAACAAAGAGATGTAGAATACTTAAAAAAAGACAATATTGAGCAGAAGTAAGCAATTCAAAAGATTGACCGTTTAATTATTAACAAGAAAAACAAATATGTTATAAGATACATTGCTACCTCCGGTCAGGTATGATTCGGATGTGGCTGAATATGTCACTTCCAATACATTCCAAGAGAAAATTTTTAGTGAATACATACCAAATCACACATGGTCTCTGGTGCCGAAAACGTCGAATTTAAAAACGATCGTATGAAAGTGGATTTTTCTTGTGAAAGCTGATCCAGAAGGAAAAGTATTTCGATTCAAGAGTAGGCTGTGTGCACTAGGATTAATGCAACATCTTTTTAGCACAGAAAGATGTTGCATTAGTGCAGTTTGACGTCTAAATCGCATTACTTTATGGGTAACTAAAGCAGACTATTTATATGGAGATTTAAGAGGGACTCAAGATCCCAGAAGAAAAGGACGTTAAAAGTGAAAAAGTGCACCAGCCCAAAAAATCTCTTTATGGCTTGACACAGGTCCCAAGGTGTTGGAATCAAAAGATCACTAAGTTTCTAAATGAGTTTGAGTTTAAAGAGTGTGAAGCTGACAGGCGTGTATTTCTCGGAGAGTTAAACGGCTCATCAGTGTATCTAGCGTTGTTTGCTGAGGACGGTTTGGTCGCAGCAAACACTAAAGAGACATTATTCATTATTGTAAATAGGTTAAGTGATACCTTTACCATTACCATAGGCGACTTCAGTGTTTTTGCCGGCTTATAAGCCAAAAAATTGTTTTGCTTACACACACAAATTGACTAACAAATATGGAATAAGTGATCATAAGGCTATAATTTGCCAGCTGATCCGAATGTAGTTGTATGCCCTTCCGAAAAAGATGAGGATAAATGGCACCACGTGCCCTATAGAGAGACAGTTGGCTATCTAGTATTTTTAAAAACAGCATCTCATCCCGATATTTCATTCGCGGTTAATGCGATAAATAATTTTATAAATAATCTTAATCGGAAGCTCTGGTTTGCTATCGAACGAATTTTTGGTTATCTTATCGGTACTGAAGACTATGGTATAGAATTCAAAAACGGCGGAAGGAAGCATAGGTTGATTCGATTCTCAGACGGGGATTATGCGAGTGACGTGGAGACAAGAAGATGAACCATAAGTTATGTTTTCTGTTTATCTAATGGAGTCAGAATACGTAGCTGCATCGGCAAAAACGCGAGAATTAATACATTTAGGAAAATTATTGTTCTGATATCGGATATCTATTTGAAAAAGAAACAATTTTGTGTATAGATTATACGAGAGAAGGTTGACAGTCGAGACATACTGGTGAAATATGTTCTTTCAGAAAAACAACACGCAGATATTTTTACAAAAGCTTTACCCAGGGAAAGTTTTCAAAATTTGTCAGATGACTCTCAGCTTCTTATCAGTTGATTCAAAATGCTTAAACAGCAGTAGTGTTAAGAATGTTAATCGCATTTAATTGTCCGTGTCTCTTCAGCCAATCCTTGCATCTTACCAAGGAAACATTAAAATATAACACGATCACTTTCAAAGTGGGCTCTAGTTTCCTAATTATTGCTCATTTTCTTTTTTACGAATTCCTTTTTATCAATAGGTGTTTTGCTTTACCATTGCCATTGAGTCGAATAATAAAAATTCTATTAACTCTGGCTAAGTATAAATTTAGATACATTAATACCTATTTGAACTATACTTGTTGGCATAATAATGCTTTCGTTTTGAGGTTAGGACGCTTTACGTGAAAAATTAAAAACTGACGTTTTTTGATAGGCCTATATCAAGAATAGCACAGGGTTATGCAATAACTTGAAAAAGTAATAACAATCCAACGACTGAGAACTTCGATATATTCTGTTTTCGGAAATAAAAAAAAGGGAAATAATTAATTAGAAAGGGACGACTTTGGTAGGTACATGAAGTTGGATGGGAAAGTATATATATACAGGGAGAGAGAGGGGGAAGCGAATAAGGGCTTACGAATGGGTAAAATAAACATAAGGAATACGGTGAAAATGATGTAAAAAGAGGTCAAAAGGGAGCAAATAGGAGTGGACAGGCAGATAGTAGGACGCAAAAAGAAACAGAAAAGGTATTTTGAGAAGGGTGTCATTTGAGAAAAGTAGACTAGGGCACATATCGCAGGCAGATACCACGTAAAATTAGGGGAGAAAAATAAGATGTAGGAAGTAGAAAGATTGTGAAAAGAAAGAGAATAGAGTAATAAGATTAATTCACTGATTTTAAAAAGGCACGGTGAATAGGGTAGAGATGTATATATAAAAGAATAGGGAATTAAAAAGTGGTTGCGTAAGGTGGTCGCCCGGATTACGAGAAAGGTGAGGAAAAAGATAAAACAGAGGGACCATTGATTAATTTTTAATCTGTATTGCGAAAACAATAATCTTGAATTAGTCGTTGAACTTTATCACCACGTTCATTTCTATGTAAAAGTAGAAGAAAATTGCCAATGTTACAGAATCGAACCTCTGAACAAACTGAGATATCGGCAACTGTAACGGAATATGAAAACGAAAATCTCCTACCTTAGTGATTCTCTATTTACTGCCAGTTACTTTTTGAGTGTATAAAAATTTCATAATATTTTTTTTGCAATAGGCGCTGTTGCTCCTTTTCAACAAGAGAATGAAAATAAACATAAAACCGCAATTGATCATACGTACAATATTCCTCATCAAAGCAAAATTACTGTACGTAGGATGATAAATAACAAAGTCTCAGAACATCCTTTTATTGGAGAACTCTATATGCTCAAAAGTGATGAAACTCCACAACCAGATCAAAGTGATGGGGAGGTTTTTGTAGAACATAATGGCGATCGTTGGCATGCAACTCTTCACCTCACCAATGGATATGATAAAGAGATGCACAAGCAGAGTCTTGAAATATATGAATGTTTCATAGAAAGGCCAGGTACGAAACGTTTGGAAGCATGGCTTTTGCATTACGATGGTCTTCGTCATAGTGCTCGAATTGCAATCGTTCATTTTATTTCGTTTAAATATAACATTAATGTTGCGGGAGATCTACATCGTACGACATTCATTTGATATTCATTTGATATCTTAAAATTTAAAACGACCAAGTCAATTATTCGAAGATAGGGGCAAGCGTATGTCATAAGTTGCAAATAGCGTCGTTAAAAACTTTGTTTCATATATATTTAAAAAGAAGAAGAAAGCTGGAAAGTACATAGCACTTTCAATGAAAATGTGAAAAAGTGTGAAGAATGTAAAGAATGTGAAAAATGTCTCGCCCCCGTATTAAGGCATTAAAATTAAATTGTATGCAATAAAATCTCTTTTTGTGTAGAATTATGAATTTTATATCCGTAGTAAAACTTTTCTAATTTTAAATTACTTTTCTCCCAAATTTGCAAGTAGAAATGAAAGGTGCTAACATTTTTTAATTTATCAATTTAAAATGAAATGCAGATAAACTGAAAAATTTATAATTTTGGAATCTAATAAATTATAGGTTTCAAAGACTTAGATTCCATTTTAAAAATATAAGTCTATATTATTATCCTTAATTCTCTAAATTAAAGAATCAATAATTGAATATTAAAAACGTTTTAATTATATTATATTACCCAAATTTAATCAGGAAAAATCAAAGATTTTAAAATTTAAATTTTCTTGTAATTAAACATTTCTTAAATAAAAATTTAAATTATTTTTACTGAGGGTCGTCAATGATCAAGACCTCTTGACGTTACTAACCCAAGTGGCAAAAGCCAAATGGGCAAATGCTACGGGTAATGCGGTCAACGTCTCACGGGAACCCTACCGGTGTTCAGGCGCCCGTGACATGTGGTTGTAACGGTCGGATACGTAGGTCAGGTCAGTCGGGTCGGTTGTCGGGATGCTACGGGTAAACGCGAGCAATGTCTCACAGGAAGCCTGGCGGATTTCAGACGCCTGTGGCGGGTAGTTTTACTGGTCAGGTCGGTCGTCGGGATGCTACGAGTAACGCGGTCAAATTCTCACGGGGAGCCTAGCGGTGTTCAGGCGAACGTGACGGGTGGTTGTACCGATCGGATTCGTAGGTCAGGTCGGTCGGGTCGGTCGTCGAAATGCTGCAGTTCGACGCAGGGCGTACTGACGGTGCATCAGGTCACCCTTTTGCTCGGTAGACGACCATAGGAGCGCCATGTAGTCGTATATCGAGAGGCCTTTCGAAGCGGGAGCGGGACGAGGAAACAGGAGTGTTGTCGCGGGTAGACCAATCAGGGGCTCCTAACGCCTAAGTACCCTTATCTCGATGGGTAGTCGTAGGAGCGTCAGTCGGCTACTAATCGAGTCGATCAAAAGGAGCAGGGAGTAAAGGAGACGTCAGACCGGCTACGCAGGTTGACGTCGCCCCGGACTAGGGAGACGTGGTCGTAGGTGCGCCAGGCAACCCCGATTCACTTCGGCCTCTGGATGCGGTGCAGAATATTTAGGCGTGCGTAATCCTACTGGTCCTGGTCGCTCTACCATATGTGCTCCAGGTGGTAGAGAGACCAGTCAGTTCGCCGAGTGCAGGACTATATTCGTTTACGAATGGAAAAGCAAAGCAGTATCTTGGAGATCATGACACCCAGCATAAAATGATATACATGTACACCTACTCTAAAGGAAATATCCACCGTGTACTTGACTTGTTTGTTGCGGACGAAAGACTAAGAGATATATTAAAAGACGATATATATTTACCTGTGTTTCAGAAAAAAGTAGAAGAACTTCTCTTGACTTTTATTAATTACTACAAATATCCACATTTTACAATTTAAAAATAGAATAAGAGAGTAAATTAAATAGTCTAGATATATAATTATTAAAAATTATAACTTTTCAAGTACAGACTAGCACAAATAGGAGGTTATT
>JAAAKG020134693.1:0-13762 GCA_010014905.2 Druon quercuslanigerum | reverse complement strand
AAAGAAAGCACCACCTCCGGATCTAAAGACCCACCCCTAAGTGTCGAACTCGCCAACCCCTTGGCGGTATTACGCTACAGCAGCACCAGAGAACTATTTCGGGAACAGATAGACTTATCGATATGCAGTTGGCGGCTTATTTTGTTGCTATTTTGTTGCTAAAAGAAAGCACCACCTCCGGATCTAAAGACCCACCCCTAAGTGTCGAACTCGCCAACCCCTTGGCGGTATTACGCTATTGCAGCACCAGAGAGCTATTTCGGGAACAGATAGACTTATCGATATGCAGTTGGCGGCTTATTTTGTTTCTATTTAGTTGCTAAAAGATAGCACCACCCCTAGATCTCAGAACTCACCCCTAAGTGTCGAACTCGCCAACCCCTTGGCGGTATTACGCTACGGCAGCACCAGACAACTATTTCGGGAACAGATAGACTTGTCGATATGCAGTTGGCGGCTTATTTTGTTGGTTTTTTTTTTTAGCTGAAAGATAGCACCACCCCCGGATCTAAAGACCCACCCCTAAGTGTGGAACTCACTAACCCCTTAGCAGTATTACGCCACGGCAGCACCAGCGAGCTATTTCGGGAACAGATAGACTTATCGATATGCAGTTGGCGGCTTATTTTGTTTCTATTTTATTGCTGAAAGATAGCACCACCCCCAGATCTCAAGACCCATCCCTAAGTGTCAAACTCGCCAACCCCTTGGCGGTATAACGCTACGGCTATCTTTCAGCAACAAAATAGCAACAAAATAAGCTGCTAACTGCATGTCGATAAGTCTATCTGTTCCCGAAATAGCTCTCTGGTGCTGCCGTAGTGTAACACCGCCAAGGGGTTGGCGAGTTCGACACTTAGGGGTGAGTATTGAGATCTGGGGGTGATGCTATCTTTTAGCGACAAAATAGCAACAAAATAAGCCGCCAAATGCATGTCGATAAGTCTATCTGTTCCCGAAATAGCTTTCTGGTGCTGCCATAGCGTAATACCGCCAAGGGGTTGGCGAGTTCCACATTTAGGGGTGGGTCTTGAGATTTAAGGGTGGTGCTATCTTTCAGCAACAAAATAGCAACAAAATAAGTCGCAAACTACATGTCGATAAGTCTATCTGTTCCCGAAATAGCTCTCTGGTGCTGCCATAGCGTAATACCGCCAAGGGGTTGGCGAGTTCCACACTTAGGGGTGGGTCTTGAGATCCAAGGGTGGTGCTATCTTTCAGGAAAAAAATAAGCCGCCAACTGCATGTAAATAAGTCTATCTGTTCCCGAAATAGCTCTCTGGTGCTGCCGTTGTGTAATACCGCCAAGGGGTTCGCGAGTTCGACACTTAGGGGTGAGTATTGAGATCCGGGGGTGGTGCTATCTTTTAGCAACAAAATAGCAACAAAATAAGCTGCCAACCGCATGTCGATAACTGTCTCCGTTCCCGAGTTAGTGCATCTTGCTGCCGTAGCGTAATATTACGGTGCGGCGCAACATGTTTCTCGGAAACGGCATGAGCGACAAAATTAATTTTTGCGCAACAAATTAGCAACAAAATAGCAACAAATTACGGGACTAGTCCGGATCCTGCCCTTTGAAAATGCTACCGCAACTTAATATACGTCTTCACGCCCACATATGCATATGCATGTTCGAGGTCTCAACTATAGATTCAAACACTTTATTCTCAAACGGTTATAATCGAAAAGAATATGCTAATATTTTCAGGAATAGAATTTAGTAAAATAAACACTAAATTTCATGTATGGGATTTAATATTGTGAATATAAATTAATGTTATGCTTACGAATAGAATTAAGAAGAAGAACAAAGGGTAAAAGCCAAAGATAAAGGATGTTTATTGTTTTAGAATACAGGAAAGACTAAAGAAGGCCAAACTTTTGAAAGTAATATAGATTACTCTGGGGGATACTTAATTTTAAACTTGAAATCATCATGTTCGTGTTTTATTATTTTACCTTGATAAACTCAAATAATATATAGCTGGATTTATAGTTGGAGATTATTTTTTGTTAAATTTTTTATTAAAAAATTAGTCTTTCAAGCAAGATTGTAAATTTCAAACCTTTGATTTCAAATCAAATATAAATTTTTACTTAAATGATAATTATTTATTTCAAGCGCTCGAATTATCTACAAAAAATAAGTTTTTAAAGAAAAAGAAGCCTAAATAATAAAACTTAAATGCAATTGTTAAATGTTTATTTAAAAAGAAAAAATAAGAATTTTTAACCATGAAGATTAGTTTAGACCAAGAAAGATGGATTTGGAACAAAGTACATGAATTTTTAATTAAAAACAATTATTGTCAACCATAAATTAAACATTTATATTATTTTTAACCTTTTCAGTAACGAAAACAATTACGTAAACCAAAAGAAAATGGTATTCCATGAATACCCAAGCATGGAAATTATTGATAACGGTTTTTAATTACGTTGTGTAAAAATTTAACTATTCATTATTTCTCAATTTTAGACCTTCACACTTAAAGGTATTATAATTTCACCATTAGCTCTTATTTTTTCATATTATTATTCATCCTTTGATGAAACATTTGGAAGATATATCAGAAATATTGCGAAACGAACAAATAATGTAGTACTGATTAAAAGTTTGAATGTCTGCGAAACGCGCGTATAAATCTGCTTACGATTTATGCTCGCTAGTACCAACCAAAATTTTTTAAATTAAAAAAATGTTATAAATTCCAAGAGTTCTAATCGTTTTTCTGTCTAAGAAGAAGAGTTTTACCAAAAATTGTTGTGACACTGGATCAACTTAAAAATCACAGAACCACAGCACGTTAAAGTGAACCAACATTTTTGAATGCACTCTTATAGGCACTTTATCGAGTGGCAGCAAAGACTCAAATGCCGAAGAAAATCCTTTTGTAATTCTCATAGATTTAAAAATAATTTTATAAGTAGAAATTTTTATGGGTCTCACGGTCTTCAATAAATTAAAATAATAAAGAAAGAAATTACTTGAATCTTCGTTTAATAAAATTCTGACGCTTCGGCTATCACAGTTTTAAAAACATACAAAGAATAAAAAATATCTGTGTTTATTTTCTTGTACGGAAGAAGAATAAAAATCAACAAAAAAAGTATCTTGCGAAAGTCTCATGAAGGTAAAAGACGCTTTCTTAAAAGAAACTACATGTTAATTAATAGAAAAAAATAAAATCTTTAAATGTATTTAGACAACAGCGAACATAAAACGAAGTAGACAAGAGACATACAATTTAGGTGCTAAATTCATTAATAGCGAATGAAGGCGAAATATAAAGGAACAGCTAACGTGGAAAGCGCGCTAAAGCAACAGGAATTTCAACATGCTTTTTGTCATTTTAAAATACTTTGACAAATTTTATCGGCCTTCATAATTTCTGCCTGTAAATTAATCGAAATATTGGGATATTTCTTTATTAAAATTGATTCTATTATGCGGCTTTCATATGTATTTTTTTCTTTATCTTGTCACGTCGTGACTTACTTAGCATAGACCATTTTTATCTCTCTATAAACATTTCTAGGAAAAATGGATCGAATACGTCTATCACTTTTAAGATAGGGTCAGAATAGGCGGAATAATCGACAAAATTGTAGGGAATCATAATTAAGGATTTTTATCCCCTTCAGTTAAAAGGCGGAGACACATACGGGGCAAATATTATGTCACCCCACGAATTCTGTTGAACCTCGAGATGTTTCCTAGAAATTGTATACTAAACTAAAAACTGGCACGCGTAATCAATAAAGAGGCGGAGAAACCAACCAAGATGAAACACAACGTCCACCCCACGGAGTCTGTAATACCTCGAGATGCTCCGCTAGAACTCGTCAAAAGCCTGACAAATACATTAGCATCCCATCCTAGAGAAATATCTACATGAAGGATGCTTATCTCGACACGCATCCCTTCTTAGGCAGATCCCCCCCCCCCTAGCATATAAAATAATACATTTCGGCGGTTGGAAGTCTCTCTTGGGTTTGAGGTCAGTCTAGCTCTACAACCGCTTTCGTCGTGTTCTCCAGTACGGTTCTCCAGACCAGGAAAGTATTCCAGGAGGGTACCTGCCGAACCATCTCACCTCTTCTTTCAGGTAAGATTTAAGATCATTTATTTTCCTTTCTTTCCATTCTTGATTGTGTTCCCCCTTCCCCAATGCATGAGTTGTGTTCTTTCAGGAACACAACCGAGGGAAACAGAATTCACCGTGGTCACTTCCGCCATTCCAGTATCAAGTCACGTTCAAAATTTTGTAACTTGCTTTTCAAGGAATTTAATAAATCTTTGTATGTAAATTGCGTTCACCATCGAACATTTAGCCCTTTTTTCCTATCCCCTTAGTCCAGAGCCTTCAGCTCTGTAGATAAAACAGGAGAGAAAAAAATAAAATAAGTGTAGACCTGTTTCGACCCTTAGGACGTAACAGTGGTATCGATCATTTTTCCGTCATCAGTTACAATATTAAGTAAGTAAATATTTATATTTCTTTCACAGAGCAATTTTTACCACAGGGAATAAGTTTGAAGGGTACATTCCCGTGCATTGGGGTCTCACGCAGTCTCGTTCAGGGCCAGATGAAGGCTCGGAGGCACAAGTTCGGCAGCACATGGTGAGGAAAACCCAAGACGATCCCCTGAAACGGCATCACGCTGGTTTCTGGCACTTGCTATCCCGTATAAAACAAGTGACTTCCAATATCGCAATTTTCACGATGACTACAAAAAGCACATACTTCTTTTAAATTGGAAGTTATTAAAGATGGTCCAAGTAACTACCTCCAAATTAAATCACTTCTTTATCTTCTGTAATTCTGAAGATAGATTAGTTGCATATTTATGTACAAAAAACGAACAATGCTTTAAATTTTGCAATTTATTCAACAGCCATCTGTTCAGAAATATTTAAAGTACCACCTTGAGTTTTTGCAGATTTCTCTTATTATTTTTTTAATAAAAAACTATGCACCAAAGTGCATACTTTTTATCACATTTTTATATCTGCAAGTTGCAAAAAATTTAGTAAAACATTACTTTTCGGCTCATTAACGTACAAAATTTTCACCTTTAAAATGATCAGCCTTTCAATAGGCTACGATTTTTTCCCCTTACTTTTTCAACGTCAAATCCGGAGGACTCGAATTTTTTGGCCGATAGTAGTTAGTTGTGACGCTCATTGACCGAGTGTCACACACTATTTTTGATCACACCAGTCGATCATATTTGCAAATAGGTTAAATAAGGTCCTTATCTAAAAAACCAAAAGGAAATCTATTTCAAACGAATACACTTTACTAGAATCCAATTCAATAAAATTTATGCCAGCTTACTACGATCTAATCCCGGTCGATCCAGTACAATGTACCCTAATTAAATTCATACAAATTCACTCCATTCTTATCCACTTTAATCCTATCTTATCCAATTCAATCCGATCCAATCGATGCAAAACACGGCGTTACCGTTCAATCTAATCCATTTCAATGCAATCCATTCCAGTGCACTCTACTCTAATCCATTATGATCCAATCCATTCCAATTCAATTCGCTTCACTCTAATCCAATTGATTGTAATTCCATTCAATCCAATGCAATATAATCCAAACCAATCTAATCCATTTAATAGCAATCAAATCTATTCTACTCTAAGCCACTCTACTCCACTCCACCCAAAGTAAAAATTAAACTGTCTACCCTGAAAATCGATATTTTCGTTATCGTTTGCAGTACCTTCAGTCGAACTTTGGATGGAGGTGTTGTATAAAATTATTTAATACAAATATATTTACAGACAACCTTACATACAGACAGACGAAACACATACGACAGCTAGTCATTTTTCCGATGGTGCAAGTGACCGAAAATTTACAACATCGAATATCAGGGTACCGAAATTTATTTTAAGGAAAACTAATTTTCCAAACAATTAATATATCGAAAACCATTTTATCGAATGTTGAATTATTCGAAAATATTTTTATCGGAGATTCCTTTTTTCGAAAGTCCATTTTTCTGAAAGTTCATATTTCAGAAGGCCTAATTTTGCGGACTTTTAGTTTACCAAAAAATCAGTTTAGCGATAGGTGAGCTATCGAAATCATTTAACCGAAGGTTCAAATATCTTTAAATTGAAAAATTGTTTATTTACATTCAGATAGATGTTTAATAACAAATAAAACACGTATAATGCGTAATCCAGTTGATTAAAGGGAGAAAAATAGGCAAAATTTAACAAAATGAGTGAAAAAAACCTTATATATTTGATTTACCTTACTTTGCACCGAGGAAGAAAAAATAAAGGTTAGTATTATATTTTATTTAAAACTTTCCGAATGCTTGAACCTCCTGCAGTGATGTTGTAGCTATGCAATTACGAGCGGCCGCGAGGGTGGCAGGTGACAACAGTCACCTCCGGATGCTTTTTTGAAGCTACCATCTGCCACTGCACAGGTTTTTAGCCGCTTGCTTCCTTATGGTCAAGAAAGTTTCTTACAATGCGACAGATGTTTAATAAAATCGCCTTCTAAGCTGCTGCAAATACCCTACTGACTCCTAAATGTTCAAGATGTTCGGGGCATCTTGCGTGCACATTTCCTGTAGTCGAAATCACAATGGGATGGATAGAGGTATGACTCACATTCCTTCATATGGTGTTTTCTTCATGCCGTAACTTCCATTACTTGTGGATCTTTGTATAGGTTGACTGAAAATTTCGCTTAAGTGGACAAGCAATGTCGATGATGTAGACTCTTCCACCTTTTTTTCTCGCATCACGATTTCAGCTCGATTGGCCCGAATGAAATGGTCTGTTTTATAGTTACATGCCAATATAAGATGCAATCTTCGCTTCCTAAAACGGGCATTAGAATGTATCTATGGAGAGGCGTCCATTCTTTTAAGACTCTTAGGTTTAGGGCAAGTTGTTGACTACATCTTGATGTAATTGGAATACAGGTCTGTCCGAGGGGACAGAATCGTCATCATCCGAAGATGGCAAGGCTAAACATTCAATTCTGACGAACGGCAATCTGTTTGCGTCCCATCTTCATGTCAGTCTCTTAATTATAGAGCTTTCTTTTATTTCAAACGGGAAGGGGGGAGCTCCTTTTGAGGCCGCATTAACCACTTCAGATTTGCTCTTTGGATCTGGTGTTTTGTTTCGTCTCCCTCGCTACTGCTCGCACGGTCCTATTTCCGACCGTACCTTCTTACTCAAGAATAGATTGATAGGGGACGTGAAGACTATCCCTGTCGATCACATTCTTTTTAGTATTCCAGTTAAATAATAATTCCGTGAATCCGTATTAGAAATCATTTTCGGGTAACTTGGCTAAAGGGGGTGTCGCCTTCTGGTCGAAGATGGAAGTTCAGTTATGAAAAGTGGCATTTATCAGGTCATCCCATTTTTCGTATAGTATACGTGATGTAGGGTCACTACACTAGAATTTTAACGAGCTCATTCATCTAAGTGCACTTTCCAAAGCATTTGGTCTCACTGGTGAGGGTTCGAAAAAAGTTACTTTTCAATTTTTTTTAATAGAGCAGAAATAAGTCTTATGTAGTTCCATTACCTCCAGTTGAGGACTACTCCCTGGATACCGTGATAATCGGTGCTATTAACGAATTACATGAGTGGTACGATTTATGTAAAGAACACTACGTTTTTGACTTCGACAAGGAGACTATGGCCTATTGCGCAAGCAAAGCAGCAATACTTCGTCGTGCATGACAAAATTTAAAGTATAGAACTAGACCCGAAATTATTTTAAGAAATCCAGGTTTACTAGCAGTGGCAAAACTCTTTCTTAACTCTTTTTTGGGGGTAATTCGGTCAAAGAGAGAATCTATTAAAAACTAATGATGCAGACGAGCGCAAAAGAGTCATAGAATTGTTAAGTATTTCAGAGTTGCATTTGTATTACAACACGCGAGATTACAAATCTCTACCCACCAAACTGATCATAGGTGCCAGCATCGGCAACTGTTGACAAACAGGTTCAAATATTCTTGATGCCCTCGATATTTTTGGAAACATTGATTGATATCAATAGTTCTCTTAAAATTTTATTTTTGGACATTGAAACGGACATGCTCGAGAATATTCAAGTTCTGAAATCAATCTACTTTAACTGGCCCCGCAGAAGTTTAATTTAATTGGAGCCTAGAGCGCGCGACTGTTGGTTCTCGAGCCGCACGCTCTTTGGTATATTTGTCTCGGTCTTTGTGCTCGATCTTTATCTTTACCCCAAATTTGTGCGCAAGCCTGTTAAAATTAAAGATCAAAGCATCGACAACTGGCAGTGAGTGCTAGTAAATTATCTTCCGTTAAAGCTCCACCGGCTTTAACGAACACATTCTCATGACGTATATCATGCTTCGCACTGGATAGAGACGAAAATGCGAACTTTTCTGCATTATGTTTAACTCTAATCTATCAAATTTATATTTTTTATTTTGCATTAAATTTTATTCTTAGCCACTCTGAAAAATGTGTATCATTTCAATGAATTTCATATTATAACCATTCATAATCTGCATAATTATTGGAACACATTTTTTTAAAAAAATAAATATTGTTGTATATTGTGTCCTACTTCCAAAAAGTGTATTTTTTTTACTTTTAAAAAATTTTTTTAATCAGAGTTTATAACAAACAAAGTTTATAAAAATGAGAAATGTATAGATCTTTTTAGGGTGAATATCTTTAGTCTGTTAATTGCAGATTGCACCTTGTGTCGCTTTCCGAAAAATGTAATTTTTATAATTTTGAATGTTTTTTACGATTAAAAACAAAAATTACTTGAATTTTTAACGTTTTGACAAAATTGAAAAAGTTTTCATGATAATATTGTCAGGCTTTTAAACATCAACATATTTCTTCCCTTGACTTTTTTCATATCATGCGGTATTCGGCGTAATCTGTTTATTTTGTTTTTTTACGGATTTTGAAAATTATATGACTCTCATACTTTTGTTTTTATCAAAAAAAAAGCATACGAATAATTGTTCAAATTTCTGAGTACTAAAAACCGCCGTACATAGAATTTTTTAATCTTGAAATCTATAGTCTTAAACATTTTTAAAATGCGCTCACATTTTGAACTTTCTTCCAAAATAGCTGGTTTACGAACACGATATTTCTTCTTAAGCCTTTAAAAAGTGTGCCAAATCAGAATTCAATCTGATCGATCTTTCGAATGTAATCGTGCCTACAGAATACGGACTACAGACTAGGGAGAAACAGACAGAAACCTTCGTAAGAATCGCTTTTAGTATGAAGAAGTAAAAAAGAAAACAGCCGAAACACCAACATTTCAGTGTAAAATTAAATAAAAATGTTTCTAGAGGCTCGAATTCGGGGATCGAACCCCATGCATCTCACAGGAAGTCTGAGCGCCTAACCGCCTAAAACTCTGTCATTATTAATAGACTGTTATTATTGTGTTTTTAATAACATTTTCTTGAATGAAATTGGTGTTTCAGTCATCATGTATCAGTCACAGAAATGAGTGTATAATGTACAGTTTACAGTTAGTGTTTCACTACTGTTGTTCATACAAATCCACTGCGAGCGTTTGAGGTGACATTAGCTACCTCTGGGTGCCTTTTTCAACCACCATAAATACAAAGAAAACTTAAAACTTGTGCTTTACTCTGCGAAATAATTCTCAAGCTGGAAATTCTTTTGATCAATTTCGTAATTAAAGTACAGTGAACCGAAATATTTTTTAAAAAGTCATGATTTACTATCCAATTATTTCATATCAATCTTTCAAAGCAATTTTTAAGTTTAGCAGACTGAAATGCATTGGAGAAATATAGCGTCGCTGAATTTACAATGTTTCTTTATTTGTAGACTAGAGTAGTATGCCTATAACATGTGGGGCACCTAAAGCCCTATTTGGGATGCGAACTACTAAAAATACGGTAAAAGTATATACGAAAAATTGTAAAGGTCAGGAATCGAATCGCGGAATTCCAGCATGAAGACCGAGCGCCTAACCGCCTCAGTCACCGAGGCTACCATTAACTATTATATAAGTCTCAGTTATAGATACTATTCCTAATTAATCTTTAGCTGCATAAAGCAATATCAACGTGGTGCATTCACAGGAATATAAAAAGGTAATTTTTTCAGACAATTCGCATGTAAACTTATAATTCATAATTTTAACGTGTAGTATCGATACCCAGTCGAATCTGACCTCAGAATTGGGTTTGTACAGTAAAATTTTCCCCTAGCTTAGGAATAATGTTTTTCAAATGAAAAGTTTCGAACTTGTAATTTTATCTTAGAATGATCTTACTTTATTGAAAACGCAAAATTTAATTACATAAATAATATATAAAGAAAGAATAGGTTGAACAACTTAATAATATATAGAAAATATATGATCGAAATCAGTATTTATAGATTACTAAGGAAAAAAATATAATACCTAACCTTAAAACTGAAAAGAATAAATTTTGTTTTCCACGAAAAAAATATAAAAATGTTTTTATAATACATACATTTTTAACTAAATAGTTGAATTTCTAACAAAAGAAGATCCATTTTAATCTAAACATTTCTAGTTACAAGGATTAATGTGCATTCTAAAATAAATAAATAAAAAAACATTTCTGGCTAACTATTTCAATTTCAATAAAAAAAAATCAAATTCTTAACTACGATATCATAACTTTCACTGTCATATTCAATTTTTAACAAGAGTGTGAATGTGAATTTTCCACATGCAAGTATGAATTTGCAACGAAAAATATTATTTTTAACGCAAAATAAAATTATAGTAATATATATATATAATTTCCAATTCAATAGTGAAATATTTAACTAAATGTTTCTTTCATCATAAATTTCTTCTGTAGATTTACGTCATTGAAGTATTGGCCGAAACTTACTGATTTTTCATTAAATCATTTCATCACTTGGAAATTCATGTTTTTCTGGGCCGAACTGATCTACTCACTTTAACTTGCGGCTTACGTACCGAACGCGCAGACTCCTGTTTAAAAAAATTTTTGAATTTGAGACTGTCTACTATTGGAACTTCATTGTCTTCTGATATACCAATTGAGCTAACTTGGTGCGTGACTGTGTTTATTTTTGCTCGATCTTTGACATAAGGATAATCTTTATCTCGATATAGTGCAACCAAAACATTTTGCTTATTTGGTAGTAATTTGACAAATGCAAAGGCGTCACCATTGGCTCCTGATAACACATATTTTCCTAGGGGCGGCATGGGGAATTTTCGTCCACTATCATTTTTTACATAAATTCCTGAGTTGGGAAGAAAAGTGTATAATTCAAATAAAAGTTCTCGGTTCGAGTTTTCGATGGGATAGAAACGATAAGCAGGAAGTTTTTCAATTTTTACTCCAAACAATTTATAAAAGGGGGGCCTACTGGGAGAAGGGAAATTGACGTGATGAGCTAGCTGAATAGGAACGTCCACAGTTTCCCTGATAAAATTTCCATTGATTGGATTGAGCGTGTCCTTTTTGTCTTGGTCCTCTATTGGTTTAACCTTGCGGGTGAACACATTTATTTTTGCTCGTACTCCTTGTGGTTTACCACCAGACATAAATAATGCACGTAAACTAATATGTTGGTGGACTGTTCTTTCAATCATTGCCAATGCGTCACCATCCATTGTTGACATTAAAAAGTGTACTCCGGTTAGCTCGTCTGCGATAATATTATTTTGAGGCCTCAAATAAATTCCCGAACCGATGGAAAATTCGTATAATTGAATCCCAAGTTCCCGGGTCGGATTATCTTTAGGGTAAAATCGTTCATATAGAAGTTCTTCAATTGACATAAAAAATAGTTCTGAATAGGGGGGACTGCCAGAAGAAGACGTGGAACTGATATGAAGAGATTGTTCTGCAAGAGCAGAAGGCTGGGCATGAGCAGAAGACATCTCAGGAGAAAAAGTCATATTAGGAGCATGATGCATGTCAGGATACAGCTGCATGCCATAAGCAGGATACATGGCAGGATAATTATTAATGCCAGGATTAAAAGGAAGGGCAGAATAATGTTGCATGTCTGTAACAAAAAACCGCCCATCTTGCGGTGGTCATAGCAGGAAACAATTTTCTGTGAACGAATCACTCTCTTTTGTAAATAAATGGATATAATTTTATGTAGCGACAAACATTAAATCTTTTTTTTAACTTTTCAATCGAAAAAGTTGATATAGGTACCAAAGTTATTTTTCGAGATTAGCAGATATTAGGTTCTATTCATAATTATTCACATATATGCTACTTGACAGTTGTTTAAACGGAAAGGACATCATCACTTGACTTTGTTGAAATATTCCACCTAATTATTGCAAAAATCCACAACCATTATTTAATTATAACAATTAAAGATGTTCAAGGAATGAATCATTCTTGTAAAAGATCTTAGTAAAAAGTCCAATTTTTAATTTTCTTATAAAACTAGTTTACAGAACTACTATTTATCATTTAGTTTAAATTTATCCCAATGAAAGTTATAAAATGCTGAATTGAAGTGACCATTAATAAAAAATAACTTCTGCCGAATAACTTTTCTATAACGTTTTAATTTACTAACAATTATTTGTAGATAGAATTTGTTATTAGTAAATGAAAAAATATTTAGAAAATAGTACACCTGAGAAATCAAAATAAAGTAAATGTCTTCAATAGAAAATGAAGATAATTTTTCATAAAAAATATACACACGCGTTTTGAGACAGTAAAAAGTATTTCATTTAAAAGATAACGTCCCCGGAGATTTTTCAGTTAATGTTTTGATAATAACTAAATTATCTCAAAGGTTTTCAGATTCTTATTGACGTTTTTATAAATTGTTTAAAAAGTATTTTTCTAATATAAAATTATTTGAAAGGTGCACAGGAATCATAAGAAAATTCTGTATTTTCCTAACATTTTTCAATAATCTTATCATACTAGATTTTGAAAATGGAATATAGCGAACATAAATTATTTAAATATCAACTAAAAAGATGCATTTTCAAGGAAGAATATAAATTTTCTTGCAAAAATAAATAATTTAATTTCAACTTAGAAACACAAATTTTCACCCAGGAGGAAAAATTTAAATTTGAAACTTTAAAAGTAAATAATTAATAAGAAAAATAATTCCTACGAATGTATTTTAATTGTTAGCCCAACAATTTTCAACTAAAATCAATAACCTTCTATTAAAAAAATAAAATTTTAATAAGATAGTTGGAATGTCATCTTAGCAGTTTAATTTTTCATTTAGAAATATACGTTTGCGACGGAAAATGGAATAGTTTGATTTTTAGTTGAAAATGAATTTTTAAACGAAGAAAAGAATTCTCTGCAAAAATTTGTTTTATTTTTCTCACCGTGTAGTACTGGTGCAAGTTGATGATCCGGGTTATAATATGCTGCAGGATACGGCGGGTTATAATATTCTGTAGGATACGGAGGCATATGCACATCTTCGCCAAATGTCTGCATCCCAGCTTCCCGATTAGTTAATAGGCTTGCTACATTTTGATCAGTCGAACCCGAGGGATTTGTAGAAGAAGGGGGTATCGGATCTTTTCCTGGCCTTTTTGTTGTTTCTGTAAAAATACTGCTGATTATAAAAAATGAGAACGTGTCGCGGGACATGCATTGGGAACGAAGTTCCTCGTTATTTCCTCGCATTGAATGACTCACGCACTCCATGTTTTCTCTTTATCTCTCTCGAGTGCGCGAAAGAACGCGTGTAGTA
>JAAAKG020134692.1:0-13763 GCA_010014905.2 Druon quercuslanigerum | reverse complement strand
GGGATTGGTAGGTGCAGTCTTGAGGCGTCCATGTAACGTTGATGCTGAGACTTGATACAGTTTCAGGAAAAAAGAGCAACATACTTGTTGGTGCACGCCCGAGTCATCCAACAAACGATATTTGTAAGAGTTTTCCTTTTTTTTCGTCTTGTGGACTGGTAAATAACTTCGTCGTTCATTGTGCTCGGCAGGCTGAGATGTCACGGATGAAACCAGTGTCAAAACTTTTTGGGCGTGATTTGAATATTCATAATATTCTTTGAATAATTCCCGTTGTCGAGCGACATCGATTTTTACTGCGCAATCATAGGTACATCGACAGGAATTCTATTCAACGAACTGAATCGCTGGTATCATCTTCTTTTTGGTTTTCCTCTCTTGACCCATCTCAACCCTCTTTTTGGCTAGATTTGTTTTACACTTCGATGGATTTTTTTGTCTTTTTCGAGACGCTCGAGGTTGTGGCTCTTGTGGCGAATCTATACAAAAATGAAAGATTGTCGTAAAAAAATTCCGGAAATAATAAGAAATTACTAATATTTGTTTTTGTTCCAAAATTTCATCCCAAAATTTGTTAGGTATTATCAACTTCTTTACAAAAAAGTTGAAAATACTTCCCGATCAGCACTAATCTCCCGAGAATGCCCCGAAAATATGTATTTTATCGTCCTTGCTGCATCTCCCGGGACTCCTGGGGGAGTCCCGGAGGACGCCTAATTTCCGCGGCGTGGGACGAATTTAGTTTTTTTATATATGTTCCCGGATCGTTCCGGGATATTTCCACAGTCGACCCTGGGATTGCACAGGGAAATCAAAGAGAAGTTTCTTGGGATCGTGGAAAAAAAAATTTTTTAGTAAGTTTTTTGTTTTTTTGGCTACTGTTGAAAAAGTTTATGGAAAACGAAATCAAGCCTTCTTCGAAATATTTTTGAAAATCCCCTGGTCATCCTCTAGAACATCCCCACGCTATGCCAGGGTCGTCCGTGAGAATATTTTGGGATAATCTACGGACATATATATGAAAAAAGTGCTTTCGTCCCGCGCCGTGGACATTAAGTGTCCCCCGAGATTCCACCGAGAGTCCCAGGGGATGCAGCAGGGGCAATGAAATAAACGTTCTGAGGACATTATCGAGAGATTTTTGCTGTCCGGGTTAAAGCTTTTTATAATTTTCGCATTCTTGCATATTTTATTTCATACATCATACATTTCATATTTAATACATACGTCTTATAGAAAATCGAAAAATAACTGATACTTATTCTTCCTTTTTCTCCTCAGTTAAAAATTGTAGGAATTAAAAAAGTTTGAAAATTGATGCCCGGTGACGTCTTAGAGGGAACCCCTACAGTGACGTAATTGGGCAGCCAGATTTCTTGATTTCTTCCAATTCCTCTAATTTTTAATTTTGAAACAAAAGATAATACACGTGTCTAATATTTTTTGTTTTTTTGTAAGACGTATACATGCATGAACGATTTTTTTTTTTTTTTTTACAATTTTGATATTTTGATAATTACCATGTTCTCTGGATTCTACGACATCGAACGAATCGTAATTAGAGCTATTTTCTTCATCACTGTTTCGCGATTCATTATGTTCATGTATAAAATTAAAAATGCACAAAATTATATACGTGAGAGTAATTTATAATCGGAAAATATCTGAAATTTTCTGAAGAGACATACCGTTGTGTGATGAATCCATTTTTTTTGTACGAACGTTATAAATAAACCTTACTTACATTTGAAAGAAGAATCACCAATGTTAACTGAAATATTATAACAGTTTTGAAAATGTTTGTTCCGCAATGAGCCAACGAAAACTTTCAACTGTCAACATGTGCTAATATTCAAGCTGTACAATGTTAACACTTGAAAATCTGGCGCCACAACACAAGGGTAACTTAGGCGCACGCGTCGACGCCATACTTTTGAGGCAGGATTATTATAACTTTTATAATTAGATCCTTCTGTAAAAGTAAGAAGATTGTAAAAATCAACTTCACAAAGTATTGCAATTTCTGAAGAAATTCGTCATTCTTTTCTGTGTGGAACCTTGCCCGGACAGCTCCAATCTCCCAATAATGTTCTGATAATGTTTCTATTATCGTCCCTGCTGCATCTCCTGGGACTCCCGGGGAAGCCCTGGGGGACGCTTAATGTTCGCGCGCGGGACGAAGTCAATTTTTTCATGTATCCCCAGATTGATTTAAAAAATTATCATAGACAACCCTGGGATTGCACAGAGACATCAAAGTGACGTTTCCTGGGAATTATCCCGAGAAAATCCCCTGGTCGTCCTCTAGAACATCCCTACGCTATCCCAGGGTTGTCTGTGGGAATATCTAGGGACGATCTGGGAACATATATGAAAAAACCGCTTTTGGACATGAGGCGTCCCCCAGGATTCCCCCGGAAGTCCCGGGGGATGCAGCAGGAACGATAAAATAAACATTCTCGGGACATTCTCGAGAGGTTTGGGCTATGCGGGTATAAGATTCCAAAAATAATTCATTTGCTAATCATGTTCGGTAATCAGAAATGAGTAAAATTCAATTTTTTAGTCCGTGAACGCGTTAAGGTTTAGCACAATAAGTAATAAAAATGAAGTTTAATATCGTAATGCATCACAATTTACATTATTTATATGATTCAGTGATAGGAATTATTTCTATTGCATTATCCCAAAGCCAAGTATGATAAAGTTTATATTCTCTCTTAAATTACATTTTTCTTTCAATTATATTTCATAAATTTTAAAAAGTCAACATAATCATATATAAATTTCTCGCTTTTAAAATTAAAAAAAACTAAATATTTCGTAAAATAAAACAATACAATATGAATAATTAAACAGTAAGGAAGGTTGGAGATTTACTGGTTACATCGAAAAGATGACGAAATTATTGAAAGTAGAAATTTGACGCAGAAAAGGTAGTACATATTTTTCAGGGTCAAACGAAATCCAAAAATTTGCGTGCGAATACCGAACACGAGTTGTTTCAGATGAAAAAGCGAACATAGAATAGTTGCGGTGAAAAACTGAACATTCGTGTTCGGTTCATCCGCGTAAAGTACAAATGTTCGCTTTTAATGCTCAAATTTCTATGTTCCATTCTTACGCTCAAATTAGTTATGTTCGGGTCTTACAAACTTAAAAAATATGTCCAGCTTTTCCTCTCAGCCGTTCATATGTTACTCCTCCTATCTTTACTGCCCTCATTTTCACGCCCTGTTCCTTTCCCTCTCGATTAACTTCTTTCTCTAATCGATCCCTAACCCCTGTCCTAATTCCCCCAATTCACCCTTCCTGCCGCCTTACTCTGACCGGCGAACTTCAATGTAACTTACTTTTGTCATAGCTTCAAGTATCATTATGTTATCATAAGTTCATGAAATATAAAAAAATAAGCGCAAAACTCTATTAGGCAAAGGTAGAGCATTGCAAAATGTTATCAATCTCGAGTATTCACTCCTGAAAGCCCGGATTTAGAAAGCACAGGAGAAAAACTTTCGGGAACAGCTCCTCGATAAGAGGATGCAAGGCATCTTTCACATAAATTTGAAGAATTAGTCAATGTCCTGTGAGCTAACTTTTGCTTTCTTTACATCACCCGCATTGAAGTCGGGTACGGAGGGTTTCATTTTGGCATGTCAAGATGCTGTCATTTCCAGCTTAACATACCGTCACCACATTTTGAACCAAGACATTCCCGAGGATAGCTGCAGGCGTGCCATGCACACCTCGAGTTTCTAGGACACATACTATCTAGTTGTCCAACTCATGCGGGAACGACCTACATGAATGAGAAGTGCCGCATATGCTGGGACTTTATCTTCTGGACAATTGTTTTTGTTGCACACTCGAGGCCTGTCATTGTTCTCCTTGACTTCGAGAAGCGTACCATGCTCCTTATCGAATTTTTGGCACAAGCTGACAAAAACATCATAGCCAAGGAAAATGAAAAGAAAGTGAGATATAGAGACCTTATAAGGGAGTTGCGACGATTGTACCCGGAATATTCTGTTAAATTAATCATCCTTATCATCGGCGCTCTTGGAGGTGCCAAGCTTTCACTGGTGCATAGCCTATAAAGTATCCCTGCGTGTGAACAATATGCTAAATCACTTGCGGGGGAAATGCAGAAGGCGTTCGTGCTTGGGTCGCTCTGTTTTTTACTAACTGCCAACAATAAGTCGTCGATCTCGGTGCACCAGATCGAGCATCAGGTTGTTTAATACGTATTCTACAAGAAATTTTTAAAAATTTTAATTTTGTTAATGACGAAAACAATTTTAAATGGCGAGTTGATAACCCGGGTATACCGGGTCGCGCACCCGATTGTTTAGCACGCATTTTACGAGAACTCGTTAGGAATTTAAATAACTCAAACTGAAAAATAACATTCAATGATTAGTCGATGATTCGGGTGAACCGAGTCGCGCTTTAGCTATTTCACCAATTTAAATTTTGTGAATAACGAAAACAATTCCGATTGGTGAGTCGACGACCCGGGTGCACCTGGATCGTCGACAAATCATTGGTGGTTATTTTTGCAGTTGGCGTCATTTAAGTACTTCTAGAGGTCTCGTATAATACGTGCTACGATATCTGGTGTGCGATCCGGTGCACTCGCGTCGTCGACTCGCCATTTGGAATTGTTTTCGTTGTTCACAAAGTTTGAATTTTTAAAAAGTTCTCTTTAGAATGCGTATTAAACTACCTGGTGCTCAATTCGGTGCACCTGGATCGTCGAATTATTATTAGCAGTTATTTTAGCAGTTGACACAATTTAAGTTCTTAAAAATTTCTCGTGGAATACGTGGTGAACAACCCTGTGCGCTAATCGGTGCAAACGGACCATCAACTTATAACTGGTTGTTATTTTGGCAGTTGGCACGATTTAAATTCCTAAAAAGTTATCGCAGGATACGTGCTGGTGCGCGACCCGATGCACCTGGGTCGTCGCCTCGCAATTTTTAGTTATTTTGGCTGTTGAAATAATTTAAATTTGAAAAAAAGTTTTTGTAGAATACGTGCTAAGCTACCTGACGCGTGACCTGGTACACCCGGATCCTTGAATTATCATTGGTAGTTATTTTGGCAGTAGGCACAATTTAAATTTTTAAAAATTTCTTGTAGAATACGTGCTAAAGTGCCTGGTGCACTGCCCGGTGCAACCGGGTTGGAAGAACAACTTAAATTTGAAAAAGTCCTGGTAGAATACGTGCTAAGCGACCTGGAGCGCGACCTGGAGCACACGGATAGTGAAATTACCATTAAGAGACATGTAGACTATTGGCAAACCTAAGATTTCCATTTTTAACGCAGGCTAATTTTCTCTGATACTTACATATTCTCAAGTCCGTCACCCGTGATTTATCCAGATATTTACAAGTGCATAAGCACTTGCAAATTTTTTCACGCGGGTTCTTAAAAAATTGGGCAAAGTCCAACAAAATAAAATTTTCATCTGCCCATCCTTTCAAAAAAATGAGGAAAATTTAGTGGATTATGTCCATCTTCGAACATTTTGCCAAAGTTCAGTGTCAATCAAATCACGCTCGACCGTGGGCGAAATATGGCAGAGGGGCCATTATCCATGCTTAACCCATTCTTCATAACCATGAGACGACCTTGGGTTGACCGTGGGTGAAAATTGTCCCAATATACACTTACTCCACGCCTACCCCATGTTTAACCCCCGCTCATCCCACGGTTAACCCACGCTCATCCCAAAATTATGCCATTGTTGAGCCATTGTTCAGCCAATTATTCACTTATTGAACCTTTACCACACGGGAGGCGTGGGACGATCGTCGGTTTCGTTACCCTTTAGATCTGCGCCTTTTTTATTAAGATATAATACAGTTTCATTTTATGTAAATGTAAAAATATCTACTTTTGAAAATTATAGTCTGAGGATATTCCAGTTTCAATGTTTTGAAATTTTCATATTTGCAAGAAATTTATTTAAAATTATTCAGTCTAGTAATTCTCTAATTCAAAACAAAATTGTTCAATTTTTAACGCTTTGAATTTTAACGTTTTCAATTCAAAATCGTTCCAGATGATTTTGATTTTAATATTTTTCAATTCAAAATTATTAATAATTGTTTTTAAAATTTTTTAAACTGAATATTCAAAAAGTTTTTAACTTACGATTTTAAAATTAGTTTAATAATGTAATTTAAAAAAAAATTTAATTTTAGGAAATAAACACCCAGATACATTTAAGTAAGAGGAATAATAATATCATTCTGTTTCATCTTCTTTGTGTAAAAAATATTTGATTTACGGCTTTTAATATATTGTGCAGAATATGCGTTGGAAAAATATTTGACAATATTTTTGTGTATTATGTTTTGAGAATATTTTTAGACTAAAATAATTAATATTTATTCTGTGTAGGATATATTCGGCCTAGAAAAGCATCTTGTGTGAAGGAAAAATATGATACTAAATAATTCCGTGTAAGATGTAGTCTGCGTAGAAAATATTTTTTGTAGGAAAAATATAATTAGTATATACTTTGTGAATTTTATATTCTGTTTAAAACGTATTTATGGAGGAACAGAATTATCCCTGAGAAGTGGAATGGCGAAGAGGAATTAAAGTACGTACATTTGTTAGTGAATTATGATTTTATTTTTAAAGGTATCGCGTACATGATTTCCATAGGTTGCGAATTTGACGTAATGTTTATCTATAATATTTCTTTCGCATTTACTGGTTATTACCATCTGGTGGTCGTAGGTTTCTAGGAACAACGACACGACCAGGCTCTGGAGCAGAATATCTAGGGAAGGAAGGAAGGCGGCGAGGGGCTGTGCCTTGAAAAACTCGACTCATTCGAAAAGGCATATTGTGAACATAATAACCGTTTGGAATATTTTCGTTAGGTGGAATATTTGCGTTAGGTGGAATACTTCGAAGAATTTGACCATCATCAGGTGGGGGCAAAGGGCCAGTTGGGTGATGATTTTCAAGTTGACGTTCTGGATTTGGATATGCCGGACTGACCTCATCATTTAAGAGCAATGGAGGGGGAATATTATTTCGGCGTTCTAGACGATCATCTGGAATCTTCCATTGTAAACTAAATTCTGTAAAAGGATAATAGAGATTTAGTTTTCTGTTAAAAATTCCTATATAGAACCCTGTATAGAATCCTACATAGAAACATTTCAAGAACTTGTACATGATCCTATGAGGATTCCTATTTGGGTTCTGATATGACAAAGGTTCCTGCACAGAAAGCTGTGCAAGGAAAAATTGAATTTTTGCGATTTAATTTATATTTATTTATTTATAAATTTGTACAATTCTGCGGATTCGAACCCTCGATCTTTTTGACTCGACAGTTTCTAAACATAAACCGAGAGTGAGTAAAAACGCGCAGCCATCGAGGCTAGAGAATATAGGTACGTATTATACAATTTCCAGCCACTCATCCGACGAACTTGAACCACTAATACGTTTGTCATACGCACCGCGCGGACAGATATTATATCTTATGTGAAAATGGTGAATCAAAAATGGTGAATCATAATTGTAAAAATTAAACCGTTTTCAATCAAATGTGTTATTGGTGGGGGAGCTTATTTAAAATCTGAAGTCGAAGTATCAAAATCGAAAATATTGAATCCAATATATCGGATTATAATTATAAGAATAAAACGAATTCAGGGTCTGGATCGGTCAACTCGCCCAGCACCCGAGATCGTGAGAAATTATTGTCCAAACGTGTCGAGGACGGTCATTTTTAAAGTCACAAAATGATATCTTTTTTAAATATAGGCGCGTAGAGAATGATGAGAATAAACTTTTTCCTATTTTTCGCTTTTTTGTCAGATGAGTATTTTTAATATCTTGAAAAACCGAAAAAATCGGTCCTGAAATCAATTACTTTTTAAGAAATAAATCAACGTAAGTTGGGCAAATATTATCGGAAATAGTTTAAACTTTGATTTACACACTACATATACCCTAATGATGCCTAAAAACTAAAGAAAACACTAAAAATTGCCTATTGTTTAATAATATTTAATTGCAAATTGAAACCGATCGGTAACCTCGTTTTTCAGATTCGCCGACAAAAAGCACCGAAGGAACTTTAAAGGTAAAAGAATTTCCAAAGAAACATGTGTTTCTCATTATTAAAGAAAATTTTTGAAATTTTCAGGTCGATTTATTCAAAATTGGCGGAAATATCCAGTTTACAAGAAAGCATGCCACGCCGTGAACGATAGCTCAGTGAGCACTGTCAGCACCATCGAGCAGCGTGCTAGCCACTGGCGGCGTTGCCTGCTTTCCTGTAAAATGGATAATTCCGTCAATTTAAACGGGATCATTCATTAAAATCTTCATTCTCTAAAAGTTCTCTAAAATCATTCTCTAAAAAAACTTCCTTTAGTAATGAGGAACACATTTATCATTGGAAGTTGTTTCAACTCTAAAGTTTCACTGATACTTTTTGTCGACGAATCTGAAAAAGCGAGGCTACCGATCCGTTTCTATTTACAATTTAATTTAGGGCCGAATGTTTTTCAGCTTTCAAGCTTATTATTCAAAATACTCAACTTATAAAAAAACAGAATATAGAAAAAAGTTTCATCTCAGCATTCTTTACAAGCCTTTATCTTAAAGAGATCAAGTTTGTGACTAAAAAAAATTCTGTTGCCCGAGACGTTTGGACAGTACGTTCAAACGATCGCGTGCCCTGGGAGAGTTTCTCGATCTAGGTCCTCATTGGTCTAGAAATTGCTGGGTTTTTTGAATATTCGGGGTATTTATTTTTTCTGAAAATCGTTGTTTTAAAAAGTAATTCAGAAAACCCTGATTAAAAATTTTCAGTAAAATCGGTTTAATTTTTACAATTATGATCCACCATAGCTGATTCGCCATTTTTAATTTTGATATTTTCAATTCAGATTTGAAATCAAAAGCCCTTCAGTACTAGGAATGATAGCTGTGATAAAAGTAATGCATTCCTTTCAGAATTAAAATAGCAGTTTCCATCGTCTTTTTCTCAGACTCATTAAGCTCTACATTAGTTTACACGCCTAATTATAAGTGAGCATGCAAAATGTATTAAAAAAACGTATGTAGAACACAAAAATATAATAACCGTATGCCCTCGATTCAAAAATAAATTTTCAAGGAATAAAGACGTTTTTTTGCAGTCAAAAACATTTCACTGAAGTTCAACTGAAAAATTTACATTCCCGATAAGGCTGCGATACAAATTTGACTATGAACACAAACCAAGAACACACACGAATCCTAAAAAATGCTCGATGTCGGTGCCACTAATAATGGAATCATTCGTTTTTATCTTTCGATTTTAATAAAAATCTTCTTTTTTTAAAGAATAAAGATAGCATAGAGTGAGGCAGATTGAAACTCTTAAAATAGCTGTGACTATGTTTTTTTTATTAAAATAATGGCTTATACTTTTACACATAATTTGACATTTATCACTTTAAAAGATTTTTATTTTTAAATGGTTCAAATATCAAAAAGTTCAATTTCGAAGCAAATTATAAAATGTCAAAGATTTTTCGAAATCTTAAAGTTTCAAATATTAAAATTTTGACTGTGTTTGTAAGTTTAGAATTTTCGTAAACAAATGATTTAAAAAATGTAAAAAGGCGAGTTGTAAATAGTTCTTCATTTTAGGATAACTATATTTTTGGATCAGATAAATATTTCGTAAGCGACCTTCAAGTTTATAAAATATTTATTAATATATGATATTATACTTACGAATCGAATTGCAAATAGTTAGGATGGTAAGGAGTAATGTACCCACGACGGCCCTCATTGTTTCAAAAGATGAAGTTGATCATTTGAGATGTTTGTGAACAATAAATGATAAATTTTTGTCGTATTTCGTTTGACTGATTACTTCGCATATTCATACGCTATGTAGTGGATGGTTCTATTTGTAGTCCATAAATTAAAGTTGCTTTTCCTTAAAAATGTTTTTTTACGATAACTGATCATAATCTTATCAAGGCTCGCTTAAATTGCGTCACAGCTAAGATGTGAACACGGCTAATTGTTTCTGAATTTAACTCTAAAATGGCTCAGCCATATTTCGATGAAAATTGAAGCCTTCGCCTGGGCCCTTTTTTAAATAATGAAATTTTAATTAAAAGCAATAGCACATTTTTTTCTCGAAAACTTAGTCCTCTAATGGCGTCCAGATTTTTTTCACAAGCTATCTGGAATTTTCCCCAAAATTCAGGAGGGAAAATTCCCTAACTACGTTTGTAGGATACTGCTAAAAAATTGGTGAACTTTTGTACAAGATTTGCTTCAAAAAATTCCATATGATTTTCTTGCAAGTTCGGGAATTTTCCCTAACACTATTGCGGGAAAGTGTCCGAAAATTTGTGACATATCACTTACACGTTTAAGAATTATATCTACAATTATTTAAAGACCTTTGCTTGAAATTTCATGTAATACTAGTATACAATTACAGAGTTAGTTTTCCATTATATCTTCAGAGAAAACTTACGAAGATTTTATGGTTAAAGGTCCTTTTGATAGAATTTTTTTCAATTAACAAAGGACCCCGCAGCAAATGTACATGAAACAGCTTTCGGTCGATTTTGATTAAACTTCGTAAAATTGTAGTTCTCAATGTCTCTATCAAAAGTGTTACGAAACACAAAGTCCGAAAATGGACAGTTTTCGAGTTATAGAGGGTTAAACATTCAACCCTTCTAAGAAACATTACCAAATATCTTGAAAACTGCAGCTCTGCGAAAAAAATGTTCTCTATAAAAGTTATTGGGCTCTAACGAGGAAATGCAAAGAAAGTCAGGGCCTAAAGACACAGGTCATTTTTCAAGTTCATTCAATGTCAACTTGTCATTTATTGCTAATATTCAGATAATAAAGACAAGATATGAAGAGGAAATCAATATAGAACTCATAAAGGCAAGAAATGAGAATGACTTAGTCAATAGCCAGCTAGTGAAGGAAAATCATGAGAATGATGTTTTCAAGACACGTCCTTTTAACTTCCATGTAACTCATGCCCTTCTTGATCCCCCTCCCTCGAAAAAGAAAACGAACAATAACTTGAGAGCTCTGCTATCATTTTTGTGCGAGTCATTTTGTGTTAACAAAGGACGGGCGATTTGTTTCTGAGTACATATTCCCGTTACAGCGGGCCAGTGTGGTACACTTGTTTTAGCTGTTATTTTGTTTCTTTTAATTGGCGATTGCTTTCTGCGTACACATTCGCGAAACTGCGAGGTAGATTGCTACATGTGATTTTGTTATTCTGTTTTATTTTCTCTCTTAGCTATGTTACTTCATGGATGCTTCATATTATGAGTAAACGTTAGACCCGCTACATTGTATAATCAGTCTAATTTTTTTTGTATAATGTTAGTAGAGTGTGTGTATTAAAGAAATTCCTAATTAAGTTCTTTCACTATATAATTGTAAATCTTAAATAACAATGGCATTTAGAAATCTCTTACGTTTGTGACGTTTGTGATGGTTTGTGATGGATGATTTGCTTCTCGTCTCATGACTCGAATCGACGAAGATGGGAATGCTGGCAAAAGGGAAATCGCTATTCACAGACGAGATGGATTACGAAGACCGCCATTAGAAGTTACATAGCTGACAACGATATGCTAATTGCAATCTGTAATTGCAATTTTATTTCTTGCCTTTATGGGTTCTATATTGATTTCCTCTTCATATCTTGTCTTTATTGGCTGAACATTAGCAATAAATGACAAGTTCACATTGAATGTACTTTAAAAATGACTTGTGTCTTAAGACCATGTCTTTCTTTGCGTTTCCCCGTTAGAGCTCAATACCTTTCATAGGGAATATTTTCTTTGCAGAGCTGCAGTTTTCAAGATATTTGGTAATGTTTCTCAGAAGGGTTGGATGTTTAACCCTCTATAACCCGAAAACTATCCATTTTCGGACTTTTTGCCCTATAACACTTTTGATCAAGACATTGAGAACTACAATTTTATGAAGTTTAATCAAAATCAACCGAAAGCCATTTCATGTACATTTGCTGCGAGGTCCTTTCTTTCTTGACTATTTCTCGTATTTAAATTAGTTTTAAAGAAAAGAAGCATAACATCGATTATTTAAAATGCAAAGTTGATTTATTAAAAAATGGCACTAATCAACATTTTGGTTTTCTTCAAAGCAGAGTTAAGAGTATGTGATACTTCGTCATGTGTATAAATAAATGCTTATCTCGTTCCAACACTACGACTTTAACTTCAGCGCTAAGCCTAAAAGCTAAGTATGTACCTAGATCACAAAATCAACCCCCAGCGGTGTTATTTTCGTAACCACATATACAATAAAATGATTATTAAGGATTTGAACTGACTGATCAGAGCTAAACAGCAACACTGGGAGTTGCTTTTGTTGTCTGGGCGATTTCTTAAACGCTTAGCGTTAAAGTTAAAGTGGGATCGTAAGGACGAGATAAGTATTCCTTATAAGGTGTTTCAGACTACTTGCCTTAAACTGGCTAATCCGATCCAAACAGCGGAGTTGATTTTCTTTTATGGATGCTTGCCTAAACACTTAGTGTTAAAGGTAGTATGAAAGGGTTGTCACAAAAGGAGAATTCTGTAAAAGGTGCTTTAGAGTGCTTGACATAAACTGGTTGATAAGTGCAAAACTGCAACGCTGGGTATCGATTCTTTTGTCCATCCATTCAACTTAAGGGCTTTGCGACGAACTCAGGATGCAATCTTTCAAACGAAAGTAGCGTTTGTAATGAATTTGTGAATTAGACATTTTTATCACCGATTCAGACAACTAAATGCTTCCTGATAATACAAATCGAACTTCGAGTTTAGAGCTTGATAACATGCAATTATATGAACGCATTGCATGCTGGCTGAGCCCTTAGCGCATTGACCGAACGCTTAGCGCTTACCACTTCCCACGCGATTCCATCGCATTGTTCGTCTGTGCAATTCTTTTTCTGCATAAACTTGCACGAGAGTAATTTAAAGGGTGGAAAATAAGTATGTGGTATATTCCACTCCGCAAGTAAAAATATGCACCAAAATCTGACTTTTAAATCGTCTAGGCAAAAAAACTGCTCATAATTTGAATTTTTGTCATAGAGATTTTTTAATCATGAGAGCAGAAACTAAAAATATCGAGAACTTTAAAAATCCCATCGGGGCCTTTTTTACCACGTATTTGGTGCGTGGTCCTTTAGTAAGATTAAATTTCTTCGTATGAAACCACAGAAAAGAGTCCGGGGCGTCCGTTAAGATGTTCGCTATCATTTGCCAAATTTTTAAGGCAAAATCTTTATTATTGTAGGAAAAAAAACCGAAGGAAACTAACACTGGTAAAATCGATAATTTTCTAAGCATCATATGCCCTTAAGAGCAGTCTTAAGGGGATACTTAAGGGAATACTTACAAAATTATCTGCAAAGAAGCAGCATCCTATCAGCCCTTCCTTGCGATGGCCTAGATCAGTGGTCGGCACGTCATTGGCCAAGTCAGGGTACCCTGACCGGGCTGACCAACGACCTACTTTCTGGTCAGTTACCTGCCAGCGTGGCCAGACCAACCCTTCCCTCAGGGGTTCTTTGTTGGAATATAGAAAAAATTTACAAAATTTAAAAATTGTTTATTTTGCATTTAGGGATTCGACAATTATATTTTTGGAATCTGTGAATTTTTCCGATTCCAACGATATGTCATTTGTCTATAAAGGTTGAAAATTTGAGA
>JAAAKG020134691.1:0-13763 GCA_010014905.2 Druon quercuslanigerum | reverse complement strand
GTTTCCAGCGAGCATTCCCCTATCCGCCACCCGGGGACGCGCCAAGTAGGGGTATCACCTCCCCTCCACCACAGACATTTGTGGTGGTACTTGGATACTCAGTCACTTAATCACTCATTCACTGAATCACTCAGTCACTCAATAACGCAATAACTCAGGCTTGGACCTACCTCCTCAAAGTTTTTAAAGAGAAACCCTTGAGTCGCATATATAAATTATCCTCAATTCGAGACTGCCAAGCTACATTATTTGTCGTGAGAACGAGAAGTCAAAAGTAATTCACACGTAAGTTTCCTCTTTCTAATTATATTTAAAAAAATGTAATCACATTCAATCTCTGAAAATCTTTGCAATCCTTCCAAATCGCGCGAATTACATTGAACGTCCTAGAAATCCCTTTAAAACATATTCTTTCTCTCTAAAAAAACAGTAAAAATCTCAAGAAATTGCGCCTATTCATCGAAATCCCTTTTAATCTCTTAAAATTCATCTTAATTCCACAGAATATTTTGAAATATCTTGAAATCCCGTAAACATTTTGCAAATCTTATGAAATGCCTTCAAATTTTCGAAATCTCGTTAAAATTCCCTGATATTCTTCAAACTTTGTAAACTAAAATTCCGTTTTTGAAATCTCTTAAAATCCCTTAAAATTCTTTTAAAGCCTTTGTGATCCGCAGAAAATGTTCTCACTCCGTCAACATCATTAAAAATCCTTCGGTGTCTCTTTAAATATAAATAAAATTCTTCAAGTTCTTTAAAATTTGGTAAAATCCTTGGAATTAATTAAGATTCTTTTTTAAATTGCACTGGGTAATCTCTTCAAACTTTTGAAATGTTTTACAATAAATTCAAAATTGCTAAACCTCTCGTGATCTGTTAGAATTATATGAAATACCCAAAACAATTTTGTAAACCCTTGATATATTTTGAAATCTCTAAAATCTTTAAAATACTTTGTAGTATAAGTTAAGAATATAAAATATTACGCAAATAGGAGAGTATCATAAAAATCTTATGAATACATACAATAGAGGGGAGAGAGGGTTTATAATTTAAAGCTTGATACTTATGTATTTAATTTACGTTCCTTAAAGGCATTTATAACACATTATTTCGACAATTATTCCCTAATCAACAGGTAATACAGAAGAATTCTTTCTTGTCACTACTTCACTTATTTTAGAATTTTTTTCATTTCATCCAGACGAGGCTCGCAAGAAAGTTAATGAAAAAATTTCTGTTCTTTGCATCTCAAATTCACTAGAAGATTTTTGTTTATGTATCTCATTATTTTTATCACCCCTTGATATAGATGCATCATTTTTCGTGTGTTCTTCAGCTTCAGGACTTGTTTCGTCTATAAATTTTGCATGCTCATTGGACATGAAATTGAAAATAGGACGAAGTGATTTCTCGCTTCAGCAGAAAGGTAGTATGTTATGTTTTACGTTTTCTTTGAAAGAATCAGCGAATTTAATTACAAATACGTTTGAGAAAATTTGCTCCTTGCTTTTTGGATTTTGTTTTGCACGCGGGTGGATCCTTTTAACTTGCACCTGCTTTCCTTTCAGTTCCGCTAAAGATTTTTTCAATTTTTTTCGTTTATCATTGACAGACTTCTGAGCTGAAAATTTTTTGCATGTGTTTTCTACCCGCCTATTAGCCTGCTGGATGGGGTAGTAACAGTACGTGGGGGGAGGTACAGTGTGGATGTCGCGGATGGCCGTACGAAATGTGCAGTGTCGATAGCCGACCGTCTAATTATGGTTGTACCAACGACGATGTGGGGTGGACGTGGGTCTGACTGGTAGTACCAGGTTGTTCTTAGACAAGAACGAGTCTAGACGTCCCATCGATTTGGGCCCTTCCCGTTGTCTGCCAGTTGGCAGTGGGAGTAACACACGTGTGGTTCCATGAGGTCGCATAAAGCAGCGCCAGGCGGTTAAGCCGTCCATGTACGAGGTTCGACGGGCAGTGAAAACTGCCGGTTCAATTTGCAGTTTTTCTTCTGTAAGACGGCAGTAAAAACTGCCGGTTCAATTTGCAGTTGTTCTTTTGTAAAAGGGCGGTGAAAACTGCCGGCTCAATTTAGAGTTTTCTTCTCTTCCCTTTTTTTTACAAGCGAAAAGTTTAGCGGAGTTTATAAACGTAGATGACGGCGAAACGGAATGGTTTCTCCAGGTGGAGGTCTGGGAGACGGTGACACCAGCAACGACGGCGAGAACTGTCCTCTCCTTGGCCTCGTCCAAAATGCGGCGCATCTTAACTTCCCTCCTCCAAGCTTCTTCACGGACTCTGGCGGCCCGTTCTTCCCACCGCGCTTCCTCTTCCACTTGCCTTCGCCAAGCGAGAACAGCGACTCTCTCTTCCTCCTCTGCGCGACGGTAAACGGTGGTGGCCCGAATAGCCGACTCGACTCTACTTCGATGCCGTTTCCTGGGAGTGGTGGCCCGGTTGGCCGACTCACCCCCTACCCGACGGCGCTTTCCGCCACTGGTGGTGGCCCGGCAGGCCGACTCACCTTCTTCCATTCGTTGATGCTCTCCGGAAGCGGGCCGACGGCAAGCTAATTCCCTCGGTGCGTCGCGGGGTCTGACAGCGGCGGTCTGTCGGACCGACTCGTTCTCTAATCGCTGATTCCTCCTTCGGTGTGGCTACGATCAGTGGACGGTGGCCCTGGCGGTCAACACGCATTCGCTTCCTTCCTCCTGTCTACTAGACATGGTGGCCTGGTCGCCCAGCACACGTATTCCTCCGGCACGGTTCTCGTTAGGGTTGTTGGCCGCGGCGTGGACACGCAATTTGCGGCGGCGGATGGTAAGCCGATTCGCACTCGTAGTGTGGTCACGCCCTGTCATCAAGAGTGGTGATTTGATTCAACAAACACGGTACACGAATTCCACGCACAGACACTAACGCACGGCACTGAATCTCACGGGTAGACGGCTCAAACACAAGGGAGAAAAAGTTCGCATACTCAAAAAAAGTCGCACTTATTCCGTAAACACTGTTTAATCTAATTTGAGGTATAAAGATGAGGACAGAGCGGCGCGACTAAGCCTCGGGAACTCTGGAAATCAACTGCCTACTAGGGGTGTTCGATTCCAATTCGATTCTTCAAAAAATCGATTCTATTGAAAAAAATCGATTTTTTACCCGATTCTTCGCTATTCGATTCTTAAGTGAATCGATTCTTTGCCCTAAGGATCGAAGAGTCGATTTTTTTCAAAAATTAGGATTTAGGTTTTTTTCCTGACAGCCAACAGCCAACTACGGAACACTTATAAGTTGAAAGGAAAGCCAAAGGTTTTCGGTAATTGGCTGTTTATTTTCTGGTTTGTGAGCATTGACATATAGAAATGGACCGATAACGCTGTAGGGAAAACGAAAATAAGCTCTAGAGAGAGAGAGACAAAATATATGAGATGTAGAATTGTCTCTTTCTAGATAAAGCTGATTGGTCGAGGGCATTTTCGTTTGGTGAAAATTATATTTTAGTGTAAAAAGGTATTAAAATTAGCGGTAGCCTATACAAATTGTCGGCGTTGTAAAGCCGTTGAAGTGCATTTTTAATATTTTTAGAATATAAGGTTAGAAAACTGTAAATCGCGAAAACTACGTATTAAAAAAAATAATGAAAATTGAAAAGTTTTCAAGTTTTAAGTTAGGATGAAACTGGTATTTTACTTCAAATAAATTACATTTTTGTCATTTTATTTTAATAAGAAATGCCTAAGCATAGAACTATTACTTGTAAAAGGTCCGAAGATTACAAATATTGAAATAATTATTATTCAAAAAGTATAATAATAATTATTATAACATTCACAATAATTATAATTGCTTTATTTATTATAATAATTGACTTCATTTGAATCAATATTTTTTTCATTATATAAAGTATCTTGTACTCATAAAAAAGTAAAAAATTTTGTACGATTTTTTACCCGATTCTTGCAAAATTGATTCTTTCGTTCCGATTTTGTAGAAAATCGATTCTTTCCGATCGAAAATCCCTACTGCCTACTATAAGTCGCTCTCGACTCTCGCTGACTAAGCGAAGAACGTTCCGAGGCGGTGGGGACAGCGTTCGAGTCCTCCGATTGACTGCGAGAGCGACAACGAAGTCGCAACCGAGAAGAGGGGGTCGTCAGCCAGACCCGCTGGCCTCGCGCGTCCGAAAGTCAGTCCTATGCTATCTTATTTATTAAAAGTTTTAATTACATTTTTAAAATACTAATTATAGTTTTAAAAATATGAAAATTTATACTAGCGTTTAATACTTCAATTTTATTTACAGCTCCCAATTTACTGCTTACGGGATACTTACACAACCACTCAGGACACAATACTACCTATTAATTATCATTGTTTTTAATTCAGGGGCAGTTTGCTGTTTTCTTTTATTTAATGAGAAATGAAAACTTTCGTAAGTTTAGGTAACTCACGATCGTATTCATTTAAACGCTGGTTGAGCTCCGCGGGGCCTTTTACCGTGCGCCAGAGAGAGAGAAAGAAAGACGAAATAGGGAGAAGGAAGATGATGAGAATCGGAAAGGAGGGAAGTACATGGGAGTGAGGGACAGGAGAAAAACTGGCGTACGAGCCTGGTCAGCCGTCTAAGTTGACGCTTAGGCTGTTGGAATGTTGGGAACACGTATTTCTCAGGCTGTTATTTTGCGGCCCCAAAAATTCAACGTTAGGGGACTAATGTTTTTTCGATGACTCACTCGGAGTAGGAAAACTCGTCGTTGAGTTAATCCGTGAAATTGTCAAGTAGTCACATAGGACCCCCTACCCGGATAGAGTTTGCCTACCTTTTGTGAGTTATGATGGAACTTCTACCCCCTGAATAACTTACCCTATGCTACTCTACGACTGTCTAAAATTAACCAAGGTGCCTCTCGGCCGTCTCGGTACCTAACTAATTGTACCTTTCGGTAGCTATCTTCACAATATTATTTAATTTTGTCCTGGCGTGCGTTTCAGCAGCGCCGTTATCCAAATCCTATTTATTTGTGCCTTTCCGGCAGCTATCCCGAAGGTGCCTATCGGCGGACTTGGCTCTTCCGAGGGGCATAGGCCCGTGCGTCGCGATATGCGACCAGAGCACAAGGCCGTAATCGATAACGCCATCCGGGGTTGTCGTCCTCTTCCTCTTCGTTGTCCGCGGCTGCAGGGTATGTTGCCCTCGTAGCTTCTTCGTTTCGGAGTGCTGCAGGATGCATGATCCTCGTAGCTTCTTCGTTGCGCGGTGCTGCAGGGTGCATGACCCACGTAGCTAGATGTCGACTCCCTGCTGGGCCGTCCTGATTCGCCGCTTCGTCTTCACTTTCGGTGAACTGACTGCTGGATTAATGAGGCAAACTGACGTCATCGAAGTCCTCCCGATCGATGACCACAATCGGGTTGTCGTTCGTAACTTCTCCGACGACCCCGCAAATTTATTCGAAAGGCGGTGGTTCGGTGCGTACACCCAGTCACCCGGAAAGAATCGCGGTTGGCTGGGTGCGGCTGCGTATTTGGCCTGATATTCGGCCTGTCGTCTGTGAGCTTCGCGCCCACGCTTCTCGTTTTCGATTGCTGGTGGTTCTTGGCTTGATTCGGGCTGCAGCTCCCACTCGCCTGGGCGTAATATGGTGCGTCCCATTAGGAGATGACTGGGTGTAACTCCAGTCTCTGCGTTCTTTCGTCTTCTTAAACCAAAAAGCAGATCGCATATCGTTCATAGCTCGCACCCCCATCGGCTGCTTGCCTCGGCTAAGGCGTGGCCCGTGAACTGCGGCCCGTTGTCACCGAAGAGTCTCCTTGGGTAACCGAATCGGCAAAAAACTTCTTCCTCAATCGTTTTTATCACCCTGGGTGCTTCGGATGAGCGGACAGGAAACGCCTCCACTCAACGTGTTAAAAGATCGGTCACTACCAAAATATATGTGTGACCCTGGCTTGTGCGTGGTTATGGTCCCATGAGGTCTACGGCGACCGTGTCCCAGGCTTTGTTGGTAGAACGTAGTCGCTGTCTATCTGGCTGTTGGCCTCGTACCGGCTTACAGCATCTGTATAGATGGCAGCCAGCCACGTTCGGTTAGTCTGTGCCGGATAAGAAATTCGACCTCCTGTGTCAAAGGGTTAGGTAGGCTCTGTATCTTTTTCTACCGGAGGATATCATGGGTAATTGCTTCGTCCTCTTGTTGGGCGTCGATGACATCTTTAAAAATTGGTGGTCGGGATAAAGCGCTGAGAACAGGCACTGTCGGGGCACACTTGGGACGGCCGTTGTCGTTTGTCAGTGTTAGCATTAATTCCAAATCCGCTTCGCCCGGTGACAACTTTTGCGGGTCTGGATGTCTGGAAAGTGCGTCTGGTAACTCATTCTATTTGCCCGGTACATGCTCGACAGTGCGGGGGAAACGGCTGAGGAACAACTCCCACCTGGTCAACTTATTTCTCGTGTGCTTTTGTCTTTCCAACGTCCGCAGCGTCAATGGACGGTCCTCTATGAAAGGCCGGTAACGCTTGATCGCCCACATGACAGCCAAGCACTCCTGCTTATTGCAGTGATAGCGGGCTTCGATGGGCGAAAATTTCGCGCTTGTGAAAGAAATTATCCTTAATTTTCCGTCGGGTTCGTCCTGCATCAGGAGCCGTTCTGATGCACTAGAGTCCGTTTGCAGGACGAATCTTAAATCTGGATCGGGACGACTTAGCGTGATTGGCCTTTGAAAAGCCGTTGTGGCCACTTCAAAATATTGTAGGTTTTCGGGGTCATCCGATACGGTAGTTTTGTCGATAACATGTCCGACAATGGGGCAAGAATGATTGAGGAGTTGGGAATATATTCCTTCACCCATACGTGCCCTGTTTGCGCCGAGTTTCCTTCCGTACTGATGACATGTCCGAGGTACGGAAGGTTGGTCTGGCCGTAACTACATTTGGCCGGCGCGATGGTGAGCCCATAGATGGATAATCGCTCAAACACGGGCGTTAAATGCAGCAGATGCTCGTTGCCGTTACTTGAGTATTTGACGATATCGTCGAGGTACGCGATCGCGTGTACTCCCCACTGTTCTGCCAAAACCTGGCGCATCAAGTTCTGAAACGTCTCAGGAGCGTTTTTTAGGCCAAAAGGCATGACCTATAGTGCTCTATAATGCCGTCGCGAAGCATCTCGCGTACCTGCAAGTCGACGTATTGACGTTTTTCGTCAGAGTATCGGCGAGTCGCTCCGCGGAATGGGTGGCCACCCCTGAGTTGGATGACGTGCTGCACGTTCCCTAAAGTCTGTTAGAGGCGACCCCCTCCGTAGAATAGTGGTGCGTGCATTTTGATTAATTTTCGGAACTCCTCCTGGTGCTCCGACGGGAAGTTGTGTTGAACGGCTATTTCTTCCGTGGGGGAGGCGTGTTCATAGTCGTGGGGAGGAGACTGAAGTATACCCTTTGTCGACCAGTATTACCCACGAAAATGCAATCGGCCACGTGATCGTGGATCACTTTATGCTGCTTGAGCCAAGGCCGGCCGAGAATCAACTCTGCTCTCAATTCGTTGCTGACGTAAAAGTTGCCAGGATACTCGGTTTCTTGGAGTATTGGCCTCAATTGAATGGTCCCATTTAATTTAATAGTGGCTAACAGTACTCTAACAGTACCCTTACTCTGAGCAGGCTGCCTCATTATTTTCGGCCTGTACAGCCTCAAAAGAGGTTATAGTTGCTGCTCTCAATACTTTTTTTATTGAAGGCTTAAGAGCCTCGAGCAGTAAGGACACGATTTGTTCCTCCGGAGCCATTGGAAGTAAGCGCAGAGCGAGTAGATATTTTTTTGCAAAAACAGCCCCACCGCTTCTCGTTCCTCTTGTTTTTTAGAGTAGAGCTTTATATGGAGCTTGTTCATGGCTGATACCCAATAAAAAATGCTGGTTCAACAGGTGGTGTATGGCGATAAGGTGGCCGCGGGAGTCAGATAGGGCAGTAATGGGGCTGCGGCCAGTACTTTTTGGACTGCCACAGCTGGTTGTGTAGCCATGTGTGGCTCTGTTGGGGCGGTGGGCAGTACTTATTGGACTGCATGAGATGGTTAGAAGGCCATTTGTGGCTATGCTGGGGCTGCAGGCAGTACTAATTGAGCTGCTTGAGCTTCTTGCGTGTTGGTGAAGGGTGAACGTGCGGCGTTCACTATCCCTGTAGGGGTGGCGGGTGTTAAAATGATTGGTAGATGCCCGGTAGATTCTTATTCAACGGTTCGCGGAACAAAAGACGCGAAACGCCTCGTGTCGTATCCAGTGTCAAGCTGCTTCTTCCCCTGTGCGAGGTGGGTAGGTAGGATCTTGTTTGGTCGCCGATTTGCTGGAGAGCGGCTGTATGAAGGTCGTTTGCCTCATTATCCGTAGTGATCAGGTTTTGTGCGGGCGCCACCGAGTTTTGTGGGTCAGGCTCGGAAACCGAGAAACTTCTGGTCGAAAAAGTTCTGGTTGATACTCTTCTAGTGCTTCGGCGGCTCTTGCTTGGAGAGCGTATCATTTTGAACTCTTGTAGAGGTGAGTCGCTTCCAATCATGGAAGTTGTAAGAAAAATGAATTCCTTGCCCCAAGTTTGGGCCGTCAATTTGTTTTCTACCCGGCTATTAGCCTGCGGAATGGGTAGTAACAGTGCGTGGGGGGAGCGATTTATTTAAAATAAAATCTTAGAAATTGCGCGATGGTACAGCACTTAGGGTATAGTTCGGCACTCCACGGCTAATATTGTAAACTTAGTAACTTAAGATAATTTGATTTCGTCCCTTATTTTTGTTATATATATTTATAAATATCGTGCAGACTTTGCGGTCTCGAGGGAGAGGGTTCAACACTCTTTCCACCCAGAGGCGTTGTCGAGGAGTATTCGCCACACCTTCTTTTTTATGAGGCTTCTACTACCCAAGGACCGACACACTACTTCTTTCAGGCTGATTCCGGTTATTTTGGTATCTTTTGGGGTTTCAAGGACATCCACATATCCAAGGTTCGTTCCTGGTGAGGGTGGACCATGAGCGAATTACCCAAACACACAATGATTAGGTAATTGCGTTCAACTGAAATCATTCTCGTTAAGGGTTATTCCTAAAATAAGCCTAGGAATAACCGAGGGCTCAATGACCACAAAGTCCGTCAGTAGACAGGCATTTCAGTCATATTTAATCATCTTATTTTGTCTTTACCTTTAAGGGTTATTCCTAAAATAAGCCTAGGAATAACCCAGGACTAAATGACCACAAAGTCAGTCAGTGGACAGGCATTTCAGTCATATTTAATTATCTTATTTTGTCTTTACCGTTAAGGGTTGTTCCTAAAATAATCCTACGAATAACCCAGGGCTAAATTACCACAAAGTCCGTCAGTGGATAGGCATTTATGCCAGATTTGTATAGTGTGAGAAATATTACGGCTCTTTAAAACTGGTACGTTTCTCTATATCATTCGAGAATTGGTGCAACCTCCCCCCCCCCCCTCCTGCAACGGCAGCTTGGTCTCATTCGCTAATCATCGACCAGGAGTCAGCCACCCCCAAGCAGTCTATAGTCCGGGGGTTCGAATTCAAAGGAAGAAGAAATCCGCGCCTAAGGAAACGACATACCGGCGGGAAAGAAGGAATGAAGTGAGGAGAGGGGATAGCGTCGAGGCAGGTCAACGGACCGGTGGATCATCGCTCTCTCTCTGTCTTTTCCGCAGGGATTCCTAGATTGTAATTGGCGCATTAATTTCTCTGTTCTACCCCGTTTTTTCGTAGGTCCCCTCTCGCGGTGATCGACACGCCGGGCACGCTTCTATTCAGTACCGCTTTGTAAGCCCGCAGTGTCGGTCGCCGCCGTGCAGTTTCGTCCGTAATTCGCATACCACCTGTACTGTATCAAGTTAGTGCCGATTAGAGGTGCCTTTTCCGTCCGCGGGTGCTTGTGGAATGTAGTGTAGAATGGAGTGGCCCTTACTAACATGGTCCTCGGATTATAGTGCGTAAAATGTTTTGTCTTGTTTTATGGAATTGTAAGTACCCCTCACATGGTCCTTTTTCTTCTTCCTATTTCCATTTTGATCCCGATTTGTTATTCACGTCGCCACCCACCCTTTTTTTGTCTCTCCTACCGATATGTCTCCCGACCCTATATATTCTTTTGTATTCCGTAATTAAATATAGGCCACTTCATTGCACCATTACTATGTTGACCCCCCCCCCCTTTTTTTTAAATTATCGTTATTACCATTATTATTATTGTAGATTGTTATTTTCCTATGGCTATTTTCTCAGAACGGTGACTGGTCCCCCGTGACCTTGTTAGATTAAGCGTCAACTTCTTTTTCGTTCATCTTTCTTGGTTATTTCCTTTTTGTAAAAAGTGTTATTCTTTCGGAGTGTTTTACCTTTTATTATAATACACATGTTTTTTATATATTAAAAACGTCTTGCCAAATTTCATTAAAGTACCCACCCTCTCTACGCAAGGACTGAGCAAGTACTCTGGGAAAGTTCGGGCCTTTTGGTGTTTAGTTTAATAAATTATAGTACGGCTCGGTGCCATTATCGTAATTTTAGTATCGTCCCTTGTAAATTGGGGTTAGGACTGCTTTTAAGACAGCTGCAGCCCTGAGGCTTACGTTTTCTTTATATTACCTTTTTCCCTTTGTGCGCGGCCTATAGGACCTTGCCTACGACCTATGGTCGCGTGACAAATTGGCGCGTAACGTGGGGCTGCCTTCTATTTATTTGAAGAGCAATACTGGTCCTACAGATTTGGCAAGACTTTATCGAATAATTTCTGGAATTTGGACAATTAAATTTTTAAATATTTCGCTTAAAAATTTAGAAAGTCCCGAAAAGTTATTCTAGTCGAATGGAATGAGAAATATCGCCCCATAAGCTTAAATAAAGATTTGCGAAGGAAACTTTACGTTACTAAATTTATAATCCTCTGTGCAGGTCTCAAAAATTAGGAAAATGAATCAAGTTTGATAAGAGGAGCAATGTTTGTTTTCAGAGTTTGATGGTCACTTGTGACCTGGCCATCGTATGGGCTGTCCAGAAATTTAGACCCTACTGGGAGGGGTATAAGTTCACGGTGATAACAGACCATAGTAGCCTGCAGTGGTTACACAATTTGAAGAACCCTACCGGTAGTTTAGCAAGATGGTCACTATCTCTGTCCGAGTATGACTTTGACATCCTCCATAGGAAGGGCTCCTCCCATCACGATCCCGATGCCTTCTCCCGAATGTTTGAATCCCTCTCAATTGAAGAAATTATTTTAATCAAAGACCCAATCCCGACCTGGTATACCAGACGATATCAAGCCGTATCCGACTTCCCGGATAGAATCCCTACCTGGAAAATTGAGGACAATAGGTTATACCACTATCGACCTAACCCAGTGGTGATAGATTTTGTTGACGACATTGACGATTGGAAGTTAGTCCCTACCGACACAGAAACAGAGTCCGTTTTATTGGAAGGTCATGATGACCCACAAGCTGGCCATCTGGAAACTCAAAAGATCTATGCGGTGGTCGCGCGTAAATATTATTGGCCCGGTTATTATAGGGATATTAATAGATACGTAAACAGCTGTACAACCTGCCAGATGTGCAAAGTCGAGCAAAACGTACCTGCAGGGTTAATGGGACATCGCATAGTCGAAGAACCCTGGGTAGTAATAGCAGCCGACATTATGGGTCCCTTACCTAGAAGTAAATCCGGATTCCAGTACATTCTGGTGATTAAGGATCTATTCGCGAAGTGGGTAGAGATCGTTCCCTGACGGGTGGTAACGGGTAAAAAGATTAAGTTTGCATTTCGTGAGTATATTATAAATCGCTGGGGAACACCCTAAGTACTTGTTACAGATAATGGGGCTGAGTTTGTTAACAATACCCTACTACAATTAACTCAGGAGTTCAACATTTTTCACACCACGTGAGGAGAGGGGATGGCGTCGAGGCAGGTCAACGGGATAGTGGATCATCGCTCTCTCTCTCTCTCTCTCTCTCTCTCTCTCTCTCTCTCTCTGTCTTGACCGCAGGGATTCCTAGAATGTAATTGGCGCGTTAATTTCTCTGTTCTACCCCGTGAAAGGTCGGGAAAAATTGCTGGTTCAATTTGAAGTTTTCTTCTCTTCCGCCGGCCACCGCCACTGAGGCGATGACCCTTTTTTTACAAGCGAAGAGTTTAGCGGAGTTTAAAAACGTAGATGACGGCGAAATGGAATGGTTTCTCCCGATGGAGGTCTGGGAGACGGTGATACCAGCAGCGACGGCGAGAACTGTTCCGGGGTCCTAATAGCAGAAAGCAGAAGGACGTCCGCGTCGGGGCTACCGTCCTTTCTCGGCGATCCGCTGGTGGTGAATGTTGCGGCTGCTCCTACTTTGCACGTCGACGGCAAGGCGGGCGAGGAAGAACGGACTTCTTCCGTGGTGGCGGGTGGCCCCGAGGGTGGTAGGCACCCATCGAGCAGTGACCTCAGAGAGGGTAGCGGAAAAGTGGGCGGCACCAATACCCCACGCGGCCGCGGTGGCGAGTTAAAGCAATCGATCACCGGGAGCCTCAGGATCAGCGGAGTCCAAAGTTTTCGGGACCGTACGGACGAGCCGGCGGCGCGGTGTCCAGATCAACCTCCCCGACTGCATGCGCAGCCTCCTCTGCAACACGGGCGGCTTCCGTAGCGATACGCGCAGTCTCGTTGGCGCAGCATCTGGCCGCTTCTGTCTCGTCCTCCCGGCGTTTCCTCTCCTTAGTTTCGTCCAAAATGCGGCGCCTCTCAACTTTTCTCCTGCAAGCTTCTTCACGGACTCTGGCGGCCCGTTCTTCCCACTGCCCTTCCTCCTCCACCCGCCTTCGTTGAGCGAGAACAGCGACTCTCTCTTCCTCCTCCGCGCGACAGTGAACGATGGTAGCCCGAATAGGCGACTTACCTTTACTTCGATGCCGCTTCCTGGGACTGGTGGCACGGCTGGCCGACTGACCCTCAGTCCGATGGTGCTTTCCGCTGCTGGTGGTGGCCCGGCAGGCCGACTCACCTTCTTCCACCCGTTGATGCTCTCCGGAAGCTGGCCGACGGCAAGCTAATTCCCTCGGTGCGTCGCGGGGTCTGACAGCGGTGGTCCGTCGGACCAACTCGCTCTCTAATCGCTGATTCCTCCTTCGGTGTGGCGGCGATCGGTGGACGGTGGACCTGGTGGCCAACACACGTATTTCTCCGGCACGATTTTCGTTAGCGTTGTTGGCCGCGGCGTAGGCACGCAATTTGCGGCGGCGGATAATACGCCGATTCGCACTCGTAGTATGGTCACGCCCTGTCATCAAGGGTGGTGATATGATGGTATCCCGACAACCTCCCTGGCTCTAACCGGCTGCCACCCATGTTGGTGCCACAAATTTCAAACTACAAGCTGTTCCCAATTGCAAATTGCAATCTATAAAATCGGGACAGCATCATCAAATTACAGTTTAACAATCATTATTTATCCACTAACAACATTACAAACCAATTGTTATTAATTTTTTTTTAATTGGAAAGTGTTTGGTAAGCCTAAAAACTTCAGAACTTCCTTTGAGTTTTTTCATAAATTATTCTTATTTTGTCAGAGTTACGATTGAAAGTAGAATTTGATGCAGACATTCTGCAATTGTTAAAAAAATAAACATTCCTAAAGTTCTGATTTTTACCCCCCCCCCCCCCCCCCCCCCCCCCCCCCCCCCCCCCCCCCACCCTCCCCCCCACCCCACCCCCCCCCCCCCC
>JAAAKG020134689.1:0-36528 GCA_010014905.2 Druon quercuslanigerum | reverse complement strand
ATCAAGTTCAAAAAAATGGATGGAATGATCTACTAAAGAACCTTATATGTTCTTCTAATGATCCAGTAATAAATATTTATAATTTTTCAAAATACATTGTTTATCTTGTTTATATGAGAAAACCTTTCATAACCTACTAGTACCGATTTATGAAGTTTCATAAAATGGGCCAAATAACCTACCAAAGAACCTTCTGTGTTCTCGTATGATCAATCAATACATATTTATAATTTTTCAAAATACATTGTCTATCTTGTTTATATGAGAAAACGTTTTATAACCTACTAGCATAGATTTATCATGTTCAAGAAAATGGTTCAAATGACCTGCTAAAGAACCTTCTATGTTCTTCTAATGATCCAGTAATAAATATTTATAATTTTTCAAAATACGTTGTTTATCTTGTTTATATGAGAAAACCTTTTGTAACCTACTAGTATCGATTTATCAAGTTTAAAAAAAATGGATCAAATGAGCTACTAAAGAACCTTCTATGTTCTTATGATCCAGTAATAAATAATTGTTCAAAATACATTGTTTATCTTGTTTAAATGAGGAAACCTTTTTAATATTGAAAATACAACAAGAGAATATTTTTTTCATTTTCAAACAAAATTAGATACTTTCTTTATAAGAGGATAAAATTTTGTTAGTTGAACATGATAGTACTCTATTTGGTGCAACTGTTAACGTCTTCGATACTTGTCGTTAAACCGCTGAAGAAGCTTCGACGACCTTCATGATCAATCAAGGTCGACTCATAAAGTTTGAAAAATAAATGGTTTATATGAGAAAAATTTTATTCCAATAAGACAATAACATTTCCGCTAATTTAGAAACATTAAGCTGAAAACAATATTGAAAATATAGATATTCTTTTGTTAGAGAAAACCCTCCCTTTATAAGGAAGTAAAATTATTGAATACCTATAAGGAAGCAAAGTGCTCATAAAATGAACAAGGATAAATATACCCAAAGCGAATATACCCACAATACTTTGCAGCGGTATTTTGGATTTTTATCTACCATGAAATACTGGTATGATAAAAATCCTCAAGTGTGAAGATTCTCATTTTACAGGAGATTAAAGAAACGTTTTTTAGCATCAGATTTTCAATCGAAACCACAAAAGCACACCTTAAGGATACTTTGCAGCTAAATTACATCATGATATACCGAAGTTGAAAAATTAATTTATATAATTCCGAGGAACAAAAACGAGAAAATCGGTTGTTTTGGATCAAGAAATCAATAAGAAAGGGTTCAAATTCAAAAGAAAATCATATTTTAAAATCCATCCATATATAAAATAATTCAATTTACAGCAAAACAGAATACAATATTTTAACACTGAAGTGGTTGTGGTACATAATTTTATTAAAATAGTAAAAAATATAAAGGCAAGGGGTCAGAATATCCTTAATAATTATGTGAAAAACATAAACATAAGCTCTAAGACATTTTGAAGTCGTAACTTAATAAAAAATACACCTTAAATATAAATAATTAAAATACGAAAGCAGAATTAACTATATCAATCGATTTAAAACTTAATATTGAGATTTTTCAGATCATAAAAGTCTTTAGAACATTTCAATGATTAATTAATAAAAATATAGGACACTTTCAAGATTACGAAGAAACTAATAAACCAAATTGGAAAGAATTTCTAAAATTGAAAAAAATCCCGAATTCAAAAAGCCCAATATATTTTCATGATTGAAAGACAACCAATTTTTTGGTATCAAAAATTGTTAGCTTCTGTTTTTTGCTGTTTAAATTAAAAACGAAAAAATTCAATGAAATCTTAGATTTCAATAGTTATAAAATATAAAGCATTCAATTTTGAAGGTTTTAGTAATTTCTAGCTTTAAAAATTATAAATGTCCCCGTTTGGATGCTCGAAAACTTGAATGTCATCAAAATGTCACACTCAAGGAATCATCTGTAAATATCAATTAGTGGAAATTCTACTAATTTAATTAGTATTTGAGTACTTAACTAACGAAATAGTAAAATAATTACATGTTCATTTCACTAAGCTCAATTAGTGAAAATATGGACTAATTCTTTGGTAATTGAGAAATCCCACTTTTTCCTCTTGTTTTTAATAAACACAATTCTTATATTTTTCGTTCAGGTTTATTAAAAAATACTACTACATTTGATTAAAAGTTTAATTATTTTATTAAAAAATTATATTCTTTAGTTGAACATAAATTTCCTTAACTACAAATTTACGAATCCAGTTTTGACAAAAAATTGATCATTTTTAGTTAAAAATCCAACTATTAAATTTTTCATTGAGAAATGATCTTTTTTAGTTAACAATTTAATTACTTGGTTGAAAATGTGTGTGTGTATTTTGTTGTAGATGTTTATGGTAATAGAAATCTGTGTAATTGAAAATTAAACTATATGGCTGCTGAATTTAATTGATTTACAAAAATTTATTTTGTTAGTTAAAGATCCATTTCATTGATTAAAAGTTGAACGTCTTGGTTGAAAATTCATTATGTCAGTGGTAGATTCATCTCTTTGATTTTAAATTTGTTTAAATAAATTGTTTTATTAAGTATTAAAAATCAATACTTAGGGCTGTTAATACTGCATTATAGTTTTAAATAATTTGTTCGGTTTTACTTTCCTACTGTTATTTTTTTTCGTTTATTATTTTAGCTTCAACTATTTAGATGAAAATGAACTTTTGCGTTGAAAAATAGTATTTTCGACTTGAAAAGTCAGCTGGTACGTATAAAATTTATCTTTTTGACATAAATATTCAACTGTTTTTTTTTAAACTCTAATTAGTCAAACTTCATTAGATTCGCATAATAGTTACACTGGGGCCATTATACCCCACCAATGAGTCCTAAAAATCTAAAAAATTGTTAGGCATTATTTAAAAATAGCAAAAAATGATCTTTTAGTTTTTGGAATCAAAATTAATTGTTTTAATTTTTGGTTTAAAATCGATCAAGCTAAGGTAAGCCGGGCTCTACGAGGAGCTCAAAAATTTTTTTGGGGTGAATTTCACCCCGTGTGATTACTTAAGAGCCAGGCTCGTCTTTTTAGGTCTTAAATTATATTATTTTGGTACAAAATTTATATTTTTAGGTAAAACATTTGAAAATTGAAAAATTTATTTGAAAATTTTTTTCTTTCTTGAATGAAAAGTCTTTCTTGTTTAAAAATACATCTCTCTTAGTAGAAAATTGATCTTTCTAGTTAAAAAATAAACTGTTTGCTTGAAAATTAGTGTGTGAATTCAACTGTTTTTTAAAGAAAATAAAAATCGTCTTTAGTTGAAAAATAAACTATTAAGTTTTTTGTTAATTCATATTTTTTTATTTAATTCGTTAATAATTTTTTTGTTGCTAAGAAATTTAACTACTTGGCTAAAAGCTGAACTTCTTCGATAAAAATTAATTTTTGATGGTGAAGATTCATCATTTCAGTTTAAAATCATATTGTTTTGTTGAAAATGTAATTTGTTAGTTAAAAATTCAACAGTCAGGATAAAAGTTAATCTTTTCTGTCAAAAATTTAACTTTTTTGTATACCGATCACGTTTTTGGATGGAAAATTCGTCCTTTTCAATTGAAAATTCAACTACCTTATGAAAAATCTGTCTTCCTGGAATAAAAATTTAACTATAGTTTGTTCAAAATAAAACTGTTTGGTTGATAATTAAATCATTTTGTTAAAACGTAAAATATTTTGTTTTAAATTATTATTTTTTCAATTTGAAACTGTTTTTTCTCTCGAAAATTCATCTCTAAACACTGCAAATTTATCTTTCGTGGTAAAAAAATCTCAGGATGAAAATTCATATTATATTATTTTATAATTATTTTCCCTGTTTTGAGAGTATTTTGGGCCGCAAAGTATATTAAAACATTATACGTATACACTTTTTTTAAGGCGTTTATCAAATAAAATCAATGTCAAAATTTTGACTTAAAATTGTTTGATGATTTATGGAAAACAAAGGGAAGGGTAAAAAGTGCTTCAAAAATGTATTGACGTTATTTTCAAACGGTCCTTAATTAAACATGCATTGCCAATGATTCCATCATCTAACAAAGAAACTTTGTGCTCTGAAGCAATTAAGTTCTAATTCGTATTTGACATTGTTCCCGTATTTACCAACCAACAAATCCTAATATTACCTCTAATCATTAACATGATTCATTATCTCATTTCGCAATTGGGCTAACCATAGAGATTCCTTGTTTTCTGAATTAATTCAAAATTAGGCCATGAGCATAATCAAGTGATCCACCATCGAGATATTTGTAGGAAAATTTGAAAACAAGATTACAAGTAATATTGAATTTGACTGCATTCAAAGAAATGACTAATTTAATACAAATTTTGAAGTTAAAAAACTAAAAAGGATAACTGCAAAAATTAGAACGTGAAAGAGAGTTTTAACATAGTATCTCAACGTATTTTAATTTCAGCTTATTTCCCTCACAGACGGAATTTTATATGCAATTTGAACTCAGCATATAAAACTTTTTATCGTTTTCGATACCTTTCTCTTAACTTTTTACCACCTGATTCGTTTCACGAGACTATCATTACTTCATAGGTGTATGCAATATAGCAAGATCGTAGTTACTGGAATGCAAAATAAATTTCTAATTTATTTTTATTATTCATAAAATTCTAAACATGGTTTCCGATCAATTTCTAAATGATGAATTTCGTGATAAATCATGCATAACTTGGCCGATATTTTCTGATTGGAACCACAGAGTCATCCCGTTATAATTTCAGGTCGAGGATTTTAATTAAAATATGGTTCGTTTGCTCTTTATCTCTCTGTCTCTGAAATATCGAAATTCCATCACAATTGATCATAATTTCATGGTACGGGTCAAAATGCCAAATCTGTGCTGGTGAGGAACTTCTACCCAGGAACTGCTCAGAGACATGAGATGGAGTTTAATTAATTATGATTTATGACTTTGACGCTTTCGCAGAGCTTCATTTGATGAAAGCATCTTACAAAGTAAACACAATGCAGAAATGTGTGCGTAAGCAAATCAACTTGCATCTCTCTCTTTTATCTTTTCTTCCATTTCTCAGTTCATTAAGGATTGATTAAAATTCAAAATGAATTCTCATTTAAACAATAATATTTTGATTAGAAAAATTATCATAAAGTAGGCAATAATTAGAAGCTCGGTTAAAAATAATTAAAATTCGATTTCTATGTTACAGAGTTCCGATGAAAGATGCCTTGTACTATATTGATAATAGACTGTTCAGAAAATTAAAAGCATCACTCAGAGATTAAAGCAACGAAATTGACATTTTCTAACAACCAAAACGCGGGTTATAAAAAGTATAAAAACTATTTATTAATAGGTTTAATTTTGAGACGCCCTAGATAATCGTAAAAACAAGAAAAAATATCAAGTAACAATAAAATCCCAAACAAAGCCCCACTAAGCACTAGGTTTGAGGCATATCAGTATTTAAGTACCTAAACCAAATTAATTTTTTTTACAAATTCAAATAGAGACAGAACCACCAAAAAAGTGCAATTTTATTTATTTTTAATTTTCATAGAATATTTTAAGACATGAATCCTATAAAGTCTTGAATAAAGTAAAAAAATAATGAAATGAAACTTTTCTAGTTACAAAAATAATTTCCACGGCAAGCACTGGGGCAAAAAATGTTTCTATGGCCAAATCTATGTTTAGCCTACACTGCTCATTCGAATCGTAACTGTTCTTTTACGTAAGAGCTTTTCCAACTTCGAAAATGTGGTTAATCTTTTATTTAACAAAAAAGTTGAATTTTTTTTATTAAATTTTCAGACGTAATATTGTTTCAAGTTTTTCAGAATGACCAAAAAAGTGTCTTATGTCTGTGAAAAAACAATCTAGAAATAAGTTCCAGTGGAAGATAATAATTCTAAAAAAATTTTATTCAGTTGTAAACAAATTGAATAAGAAAATTTATTTTTCAGAACGGGCACTGTCTAGCTAATTAAAATCCATAGTTTTGCTCTAGAATGTGAGAGAAATTAATGTTTTATTACGATTATTCAAAAATATATGATATTTGGCCATAATTTATAGATATTTTTATAAACAAATTCACAGGTTAGATATTTTTCAAAGAATATGCTCAACCTTCGTAACGACGTAAACTAAAAATTTCTTTCTGGTGACTCTTGGCTACGATATCTTAAGAAATTATGAGTTATTTTTCCCTTACAGATAATAATAATTAGGCTAACTTCATTTTGTATGAAATTTCGTAAACACATAGAAGTGTTAAAGGAAATAAAAAATCTTTAAAAATTTCTTGATTTGAAAGTTATAGTAGCCTAATTTACATTAAAAACTGAAATACAAAATACTAGAGTTTTGAATTCGAATGAAATGTTCCGAAAAAAAATCTATTCATTCCTAGCGAAAACTTCGCTAAATAAAGACACTTTCCTAACGGTAAAGGAACAATAGCCTAATATTTGTAGACACCCATCGAAAATCTGATTCCGGAAACAAAAATATGGGGCGTATTCTTTGAAAAATAACGAAAAGTCATTGAAAAAACATTCTTAATTGATTCCATAAAAAACTTAGACTATTCACTGAAAAATATCAAAACCTTTAATTTGTTAATAAAAATTTTTTAAATCAATAATTCTTATAAATTTACACTTATAGTACCATGAAGACATTTTAAATTGATTCCGTAAAAAATAAGCGCATTCTTAAAAAAAAATGAACTCTGAATTTTTGAATGAAAATTGTTTAAATCATTAATAATTTTTGTAAGTTTGTAAACTACCAGCGAAGTCATCAAAAGGACATTCTTAGTTAATTTGAATAAAAAATTGAGCTTATCCGTTGCAAATTATCTGAACTGTAAAATTGTTTATAAAAATTAAGTAATTGGATTTCACTGGAGTTAAACAGTGCAATCCCGAAAGAAAGTTTTCTTTGTCAATTTGTTTATAACGTAATAAAAGTATTATCAAATTAAGACAAAACTATCTCTAAACTGTTCATTTCCGGTTTCAAATTCAACCCTTTTATTCCAGTTCACTTCCAACCAGGGTGAACAAAAAGAATAGACTTCGCATATAGAGAAGCAAACAACAGATATTTGAAACTCCAATCGGCTTCGAGTTCTCGAGTCAATCGACAATACTGGAGGGTTTACGGGAGAATAGGGATAGTTGGGGGTTGGATGTACCGTAATTGGAAGGACCAGTGGGCAAAGTCTAGAGTTGGTAGCTCTCGCATAACACCCCATTCCATCAGTGATACCATCGCCCCTTACCCCTACCCCGAAGGCCGACAGCTCGTTTCCTGTTTCGTTTTTTCCCTACTATTAGGGGTTGTTTTTACCCCCGATTTTTTCGGCTCTGCGGCAGTAGCAATAGCAGCATCGAGCAGTGTGGATATGGTTTTTATGGCCTCCAGTCAAGGCTCGCAAGCTGGGCTATCCCCGGGGGTGAAAAGCTCTTTGGGGTTGTGGGCAGGAAGTTGGGGGTTGGGCGTTAAGGTACATAAAAGAAAACAAGAGGCCGCCTATTGAGAGATATCGTGTCGAGCAAGAAGAGGCGGATAAAGGGGTGGCACGGGGATGGAAAGGGGGTGAAAATAAGGTAAAGAGTGGGTGAAAAAGGGGTGGAAAGGATAAGGGGCGAATTATATTACCAGCCAAAACATACCAAGACACTAGCTACGTGATGTTGGTCGACCAACGAAATTACTATATACACTGCGACTACGATGCTGGAATATTGGACGCGATATTTGAGAACAGCGGCTTGTTCGCTCGTCTCCTGCCGGCAACGGCTTCCCGACCTCTGGCTCTCCGGAACACCCGATACCGCTTTCCTTGTGCGTCAAGCTGACTCGTTCTCAATACAAAAAAAAAGTAGGAAAAGTGAAGTAAGAAGGAAAGTGGGGTGAGAGCAAGCACGGATAGTGGAAAGTTTAAATTCGACCCTTTAATGTTGTCATTTTTCTTTTTCGGGGAATACACTTTTTCATATGAGGGTGTAACAACTTTTCTCAGCTTGGATTGAGAGAAATGGACTTTCTGTGTATTTCCAGTAGCAAGTTTAATAATAGTGAAGAGTTGCAGATTCAAGTTTTCCACGTTCGTTTTATGCTTTTTGTTATTGTAAATAAATAAAGTTCAAATTGATTAATTAGGAAAGGACCCGACACTAAATTTACGGAAAATTTATTTGTACCAAAATCTCGTTGGAATTATTTTAAGGGTAATGCAACAATCTCTAAGTATATAAGCAAGGCAATCGAAATTCTCTAAAATGCTTGCAGAAAAAGTCATTGAATTTACTTTTTAAATAATTTTTAGATTTCGTAGAAATTTAAGTAGAGGAAAGCGACATTGTCTGAAAAGAAAAATTATAGTAAATTTTGCTATTAAATTTCTATGGTCAGATATCACTTAAAAATAAATGTAAATTTATTTCCGAGCTCCATAGTATAATCCAAAAATCTCCCGTGATTTTTTTTCTTATTAAAGATCGATTTCCTGGCTTGAATATTTTAGGAATATTAGCAAAACCCTAAAGATAATTCTAATGAACTTCCCTGTATGGATACGCATCCTTCGTTTATTGTGAATTAATTTCCTACTTCAATAGTATAATAAAAAAAATTCCTGTGGTTTTAGTTTCTTGGATATATTGCTTTTCTTGTTTGAATGGGTAGAGGGTGTTTCTCACATTTATCTTTAAGTAATTTGCGGCCACAATAGTTTACTAAAAAGAATCTTCTGTGATATGACTCTTTGGGAAATGTCTACTTTCTTGTTGGAAAGTTGAAGGGATGTTAAAACAATACTTAAAATAAATTAAAACACTTTTTTAGATAAGGGTCGTTCGCTGCACTAAGTTTTAGTTTATTTTTTATGCCAATAGATTAACTAAAAAATGTCCCTTGGTTTTCGACGGTAGAAAATGTCAGTGTGCTTGCATGCATCTTCAAGGAAGTTTAAAACAACCTCCAAGCATTTCAGATATACAAAATCGTAAATCTTTCAACTTAATGGGTGCAAAACTTTATTTTTAATGGGCCTTATCTACAAAACATTAGGCACTTAGCCAAACCTAACGTAAAGTTTTTTGCGAAAGAAAACATTTAAAGAGTAGACAAATTTTTCTATTAAAATACACATCAAAATTAGAATTTTGGCAATTGTTTGCGTAAAAAATAATTTTAACAAAAATCCACTTGTTTTTAAAACAAGGGGTTTGGGTAGAGGATGATTGAGACACTACCCTTCTGAACAGTCAGCGATAATAGGAGGAAAAAAAGTTTCTTTTTTTCTTTTTATCTTTTACTCCCCTACAATTTTTCGGTACTCCTTTGAATCATAATCCCTCTCTGAAATTAAGCTTTTATTCTCTGCCTACAGAATTTAGTGAAAGGGAAGAATCGTTAAATTTCAAAGAGTTGTCACTTTTTAGGTTTTAATTAAACTCAAGAGATTTTAGTAGCCTATAGGTAGCAGATATTTAAAGTTATAGTTAAAGAATATATTACATATATATCTGCTATGAAATTATTGAAACACTAGAAGCAAAGAAAAAATATGAAAATAATTCAGATAAAAATGCTAAGTATAATCTCAGCATGCAAAAAAAGATGATCGTCAAGGGAAAAATAAGAGACAACTAACTTTCATTTGAAGCTTCTTTCGAGAATTATTTGTTGCCAAAAACTTAGAAACTATCGATATGATTCGCTCTGAAAGGCACCCTTAAATGCACAAAGAGTAAGAGTATTAATTAATGGAAATCATCCTTTAATAGTGAGAAAGAGAGAAGAAGACCTTGAAATTCCAAAAACTATTGCTTTGAAAATTTGAGATAAGCCCAAAAATTGGGAACTGAGATTCAGTAATTTCTGATGAACTGATTCCCTGCGATTTTTTACTGTTTCCCTAAATGAAGTATCCTCTAAATAAAAAACTGATTTCAAGGTGTAGAAGAAATAAAACAAATTGCGAAGAAATAGCTGTTAGCTACTCCCGGAGGTGAATTTAAGCAGTGATTCCGAAATTAAAAGGATTGCCGGTAGAAAGTTGTGGCTCCCAAAGGGCAGTACTTTCAAGGGGATATCATTGCAATTGACCAGAATGAATTCTTATTTCTTGGTAATATGAGCATTTATCCTGGTAATAACTGCACTTACCGTGAGTCATTTTCATGGCAATATTGTGCGAATTTAATTTCAGTTGCAAAAGTGAAAAGAGTGAATAAAGGGAAAACTTGTTGGGCTGATCAAAACCCTCTTTATTACCCCATTAGAGCGAGTCGACCGGAAACAGCGGGTAACAAATGCTTTTACATGGGGTCAGCGGTGAGTTTCAGACTTTAGCCAGTCTACAAAGTACGACACAGAGTTGGTGGGCCACGCTTCAGCGGCCAATGCTGGTTGGTCTCCACCGCCATCTTTCACCCCCTTACCCTGTGGCTGATCCAAAAACTGATCGGCGAAATTTATGCGACTTGTTCCAGTTTCCGGGGAAAATTCGGTGGAAAACTATATGTTGCAAGAGCACAAACGCCCCCAAGACCATTGGTTGAAGAAGGAAAACAATGTTTCAATCCTAGAATTGCTCTGAAAATCAGAGTAAGTAATTGAGAAAGTAATTAAAAATAACAGGGTCACAATTTGGAAAAAGTTACCTAGGTCAAATCTGAAATTGCTTCAGCTTGGACCAAAGAAACTTAAAACACCATCAACAATTATCCATTCAAGAAGAACAGTAACATGTTTCTTTGGCTTAAGATAAAAAATTGTAGGTCCGCAACAATCAGCTTTTTCTAAAAAATTTTGAATTACACTCAATTCAAATAAAATTCAATGCTAATTTTACTTTTTTCCTGGGAAGGGAAGTGAAGGTAACTGAGGGCTCCACGAAGAAGAAGGAGACTTAATGTATGCTCTCGGAATGGCCGAATAAAGATTTGAAGCGGTTTCACATTTTTCAAAACTGCCCGAGTCATAGCTCAAAAAGTATTTGACCACTCGACTTGAACTTGCCTATAGAGATTGCTCAAATGTTTAATTTGTAGGTGAATCACTCTAACTTGAAAAAAATAGTTTTAACCATTTTGTTTAAAAACAAATTTAAGCAAATTTTTGGGTAAAAATCTGTTTTTTTTTCAACTGGCCACCATTTTGTAAAATCTTAATATTATTTGAAATTTTGTCGGTTCATCGACTAACTAAAGATGTAAGCTTTAAAAATCTTGTTTACTTGTGTATTTTAGGCTCATGTGTGAGAAGCTAAAATTGGACAAATTGACCTATCGAATTTGGACATGTCAGGAATCCGCCCTTATAAATCAAAAAATTATTTATGTATTAAGCTAAAATACATTTTATTTATACTTTATGAGTACATTCATAAACAACCAAAGTGTTGGAAAGATTCGTTATTATTTTAATACATAAAAAAACCCAAAAATACACTAATTTTTCGGCTGTTACATGGGATTTCTTACGTCAATAATTTTTCAAAAAGGGACAGGTAGTCGCTGCTGTCTCCACCTAAAAAAAGTTATGCAACAAACTCCCACGTCTGGCGGTCCCTATCAGTCCCAGTCGCTTCTGAACAGTTGCGGTGAGCAGGTCAAATCCGGGGTGGGCACGAAAGAGTAGAGTGTAATTTTTTTTTCTTTTAACTTGTGTTTTCTATAGTAAAATGTGTGGAAACTATGAGAATAGTCATACTTAAGCCAAAATAATTTTGTTTATTCCTGTAAAGAAATGTATTTTTGATAATAAAATGCATAAATGTCAATACCTAACACATGTTTCATTTTCTTTTTACCTGTCGAAACCTAAGCATATAATTTTAAATAAATAAAGCGGAATATTTCTTTTCTGAAAACTGTATTATCATCCCTCAATTTGCCATTTTTTAAGTTACGCTATCTTAATTTTTCTCAACTTTAGAGTTTTTTGAGTCAATCATTGCATGCCTACCGAGTTCCTTCATCTGTTTAACTAAAAATATATGAAAAAATTTATTTTTCTACGATTTTATGATTAAAATGTCAAGTTGAAGGTTTTCAACATTTGCATTATTTTGTTTACAGACGAAGGGTTAATAGTTTAAAGAGTAGAATTAAATTTTAGAAATTCCAAGATTCTTATATTCAAACTTAAGAAGCAGTTTATGTATCAACGTAAATGTTAAATTGTTTAATTAATTACTGATTGTTTAAATTCATCTCTTAAGATTAAAAGCTGTACAATGGTGGGAATTATTTTTAATTGTCAGCAGTCCATATTTCTAAACCTTTTTTGATTTTTTTTTGTTTGTTCTGTTTGAAAATATATTTATAAATAAAAATATTATGCAGTTTATCAGTTAGTTAAAGAAAAAAAATACTTTGCACTAAAATCATTGTGATTTATATTAGGTACTAAAATGTTGTCTAGAAACGAAAAATGGTAATAACTAGAAATTTATAAAAAAAGCATAAACCAATAAAACATTTTTGAATCTAAGGATGCATAAGCAAGCCAACAATTATAGTGCATAAATTATCATTTGAATAAGAATATTGGATCAGAAAATGATTTTTTATGGAAAATAATTTGATATTTCAATGGTTAAAACTATTGTTGTTTTCTTTGAATCTGCCCGACACGTCAAACCTGATTAAGCTATTAGTTTTTACGAAAATAATGAACTTATTTCGGTAATTTGTTAAAAAATAAAGAATCATATATTGTGGAAATGGCTAATATTTCCGAAATTGATTAAACTACAAAACTACAGAGATCTTGATAATTACTCTCTAAAGTTTTAACTTTAGAATAAATAAATATAAAAAAGTGAAACCATTTCGTTTAATTCTTCATTCTAACAGTTTGTTTTTTATTCATACTTCGATTGTAATATGGGTGAAATTTGGTTATATGTTATGCATATTACTTTTTGAACAAAGCTTTTTTCGAAAAATAGCCTACGTGGGAGGGATAGGGTAGGGTGGGATATTCATCCTAAATAGCTGGCCAACTAGCCACGGCATATTTAAAATTTAAAATTGATTAATTCATTTAAATTGTTTACAATTTGTTTAGTCTTAAATTGCTACTAAAATGACCATTGTAGGCATGAATGAAGTTTAAACACAATTGGTCGATTTTATTCAAAGCTATAATTAATAAAATTAAAAAATGTCTTTTATGAACTTATGTATTTTGAGTCTCCTCTTGAATTTTATCGTACCATTCTGGTTTTCTTCGTATACACAGAAATGCAAAATTTGTTTTTGGTAGCATAAAAAAGTAATAAAAGTAGAGTAAAAAGCAGCCACTGTAGTAAAAGAAAAGTCACAAAAATAAAGGCAAGAGAGGCTTAGTTCTTTGTGCAATATATCTCGTTTTTCAACCAGGGCACGGTTCTTGACATGGATTCAAATAAAAGATTTTGAATGGAACAGAATTCCGGGGTAATGCATTTGTTAAAATGCTAAGCTTTTTGTACCAGAAGTTCAGGAAGTGGAGGCAACCTGCGAGCAATCTAGAGATGTGAGATGCATTGTTCTAAACTTTTACTTCTCTGACTCAAACGACAATTCAACGAGTTCCAACCTATTCACGGTAGGAAGGGAGAAGGTGCAACGCCACAAAACCGCCTCTATATCAACTCGCGGTTTTGGATATAGCGCAGTGCATGGCCAAAGTAAAGGGGTGACTCCGGTCACTGTCCAGTAAACCACTCGAGGAATATATTATCCATTCGGTGGTTCGTGGTCAGAGGCAAAAACTGAACTGGAACTGAATCTGAACTGTTTATAACTAAAGAAACCCTCCAATGCATAAGTATCGAGAGTAGCTGATAAATTCTCCAGTTCTCCAATATACTTTGAAATATCCAGATTCTGAAATCTATGACTTGAATTTCACACAAATACTTATTCGATTTTTCACATTTATTATAAAGCATAACATTTTTTTTTTATTTAACCAATCATTCAAAATACATTACTATGTCTTCTCAGAATACTAGAGTTGTTCTTTTTTTCTAGGAGGGGAAGCGAGACGAAGTGTGGGGAAGGGAAGAAGTGGAAGTCAAGGGAAATTATGAAATGGTGAGTAGACAATTAGGAAAAATAAAGGAAATTCATGGGAGAAGTGGAAGTAAAGGAAAATGAAAGGAGGAGATTGTAGGATATAAGGGGTAGTGAATTAGTGGAAATAAAGAGAAATTATAGGTTAGATAGTAGAGAAAATAAGAAGAAATAATGACAAAAGAAATTTTAAGGAGTTAGGGTTAATTAGGGTGTAAAAGTAAGGGAAGACAGTAAAAATGAGGAAACTTGGAAAAACAATTAGGACGTTGAGAGACATTGAATACTGATATTGGATATGAGATATTGGTAGTGATGAGTATTTAGGGAAAGAGGAATAGAAGAATTGAGGGAAAATAAAGCGTAGTGGTGTAGAGGAAATAATGTGATATGAGAGGTACTTTGAAATTTCCTACATTCTGAAATCTATGAGTTGAATTTCAAACAAATCCTTATTCGATTTTTATACATTTATTATGAAGCATAACATTTTTTTATTTAATCAATCATTCAATATACGTTACTATGTCTTTTCAGAATACTAGAGTTGTTCTTTTTTTCTAGGAGGGAAAGTGAGACGAAGTTTGGGGAAGGGAAGAAGGGAAAGTCAAGGGAAATTATGAAGTTCTGAGTAGAACATTAGGAAAAATAAAGGCAAATTATGGGAGAACAAGAAGTGGAAGTAAGGGAAAATGAAATGAGGAGATTGTAGGTCATGAGGGGTAGCGAATTAGTGGAAATAAAGAGAAATTATAGGTTAGATAGTAGAGAAAATAAGAAGAAATAATGATAAAAGAAATTTTAAGGAGTTAGGGTTAATTAGGGTGTGAAAGTAGGGGAAGAAAGTAAAAATGAGGAAACTTGGAAAAACAATTAGGACGTTGAGAGACATTGAATACTGATATTGGATATGAGATATTGGTATTGACGAGTATTCAGGGAAAGGGGAATAGAAGAATTGAGGGAAAATAAGGCGTAGTGGTGTAGAGGAAATAATGTGACTTGAGAGGTACGGAAGTCAGGGGAACAGATTGGAAATCAGAAAAGAGGACGTCAGAGGAATGTGTTGGAAGCGATTGATAGTAGTGAGGAGAATTGTGAGAAGGATACTTGGGTATCGCGGGTTAGTAGGGGATGGGAAGTGATAGTTGGGGAAGGGACATAAGAGAAAGTGAGTGTTAGGCAAGGAAGCGACAAGAGAGGGAAGTCGGGAAGGGAATAGAGTGGGTTCGGAAACTAGAAGAGGAGAGGGAAAGTAGGGGCAGTGGTGCAGGAAAATTATGAGAAGAGGAGGTTTGATCTACTTAATTAACGTCTTAATTGACTATAAATTGGTCCTTCAACCTCCTGTTTTCGACTTATTATTTTTATGTTTATATGTGCACATTGAGAAGAAAAGAGACCACATTGTAATTTAATTTTAGCATTTATACGCGTTTTTCTGAGTTAAGGTCCAAATTGTTGATTTTCAGTTTTTATATGGAGGTTATACTTTGAACTTAACGTACCCTATATTTCATTAAATGATTTTAAAAACTTTCAAGATCTTGATGAAATCATGTAGTAAAATTTCAGAATCTCAATTATTCATGAAATTTTTACAGTTTCAGGGTGTCTAGTGGTCAACCAATTATAAGTAACCGATTTTTTCCTGATGAAATTTTCTGCGCCTGGGTAATTTAAACATGTCTATTTGTAAATTGGAAAATATTAATTATTTGAAACATTCAAAACTGATCCTTAATCACATACTGAAGTGATAAATATTAATCGAAACTCCATTGCCCTTCAGAAATGGTACAAATAGTGTAAATTCAAGTGCTTTCTTAAAATTCAAATGTCATCTAATATAATAAATATTTTTCAATACACTTGGAATCCTTTTAAGCATCAAATTTTCACAATTATTCTAAAAAATTTTATTTGCAACATGTTAAAAGTTGAAACAACAATGTTGGAATAATTTAAATTATAGATTTCATTAAAATTTTAAGAAAACACTGAAATTGTCACCAGTTTAAAAAATATTTCCTTTGAAAATTAACAAAATGTTTAAATTCTGGCTCATTTGATATAGAATACTGACAATCAAATATCAATTAACCTAGATAGTATCATAGTGAAACAATTAGACTCCCCCTCTCTCTATATGATTCTTGACTAAATAATAAAAAGAAGATAAAGTAGAAAAACAGATTTTTCAATAAAAGAATAAAATTTCTGATCCTAAATAAAAATCTCGGGGGTTTTCCCTTTTTTTCCAACTTTATGAAAATTGCCGGGGCTTTTTCCAGACTTCTATGCCCACTAGACAACCGTAAAGACTTTAAGGGACTTCAATGAGTTAAGTCATATTTTCATAGGTTTAACTAGATTGAAAAGGATTTCGAAGGATTTGGGGAATTATAAGAAAATTAGGAACGGTCTTAAGAGATTTCAATATATTAAAAAATTTAATTTAATGGATTTTAATTCATTGTAAGGGATTTTAAGATATTCGGAAAAAATTCTATGGATCATGATGTTTTGATGATTTCAAGTAATTTTAAGTGCTTTCACAGTTTTGAAAGAGTTTCAAGGGATTTTAATGTATTTTAAGAAGTTTCAAAAGAAGTTATGGAATTTAAAAAGTTTTAGAAGGAATTTCTGTGATAACAAAGTATTTTGACGAATACTAAAAGATATCAGGTGATTCTTATGAGATTTCGGATATTGAAAAGGAATTCAAAGGATTTTAAAATATTTCAGGATTTTAACCGATTTTTAGAGATTTTCAGAGTTTTTCTCGGATTTTAAGTCATTTTAAAGGATTTGCAAGTAATACAAACCTTTATTATAATTACAAAAATGGCGTTATTTAAAGATAAATGATTTAAAATTGGAAGAATTCAAATGTAAATACTTTTCATCTTCATTCCCTAAGAATTAGGCAGTATTTAAAAATGGATATTAAAAATTATATAATTGATAATTAGGCGTTTAATTGTGTACGACTGAAAATTAATAATTTAGCTTAAATTAACAATTCTCTGTGCGCAACTTTCAATCATTTAATATTTTAAAATGTTTAAATAAAAATGAAGCGATTAAAATTCTAGTTATTTTAAATGAAATTTTTTTTTATATAAATACCTTAAAAACTTTGAATTTTGAGTTAAAACAATTTAAATCTTTATTGCATCTATATTAATAATTTTAAGCACATTGTTTTTCACGCGCTGTAACTCTTATTAAAATTAATTAAAAGTTACTGCGGCATAACCATGTAGGTCAAACTATTTTAGAACGCGTTCTATTATACTAAAAAGTTTTTCAATTCCACCGCAAATTTTGAAAAAGATTGTGATCTTTGAATTATTTAAACACTCGTGCAGAAATTTCCTTATCTTTCCCTATTTAAAGTTGGGTTCCGAAGGGGTCCTTATCAGAATATCTAGTCTAGAAAAAACTGATCGGGCGATATAAGGGCACACTCGTTAGGGCCTGCTCAAAAATTCTAGCTAGAACCTGACTGAAACAGCATTACAGAACTAGCCCGGCCCTCTCCATTTTCCCGACCAGCGCCTGATTAGAAATAGGGAAATCTATCCAGGGCGAAAATTCTACATGGGCAGTGTTTAATAAAATAATATATTTAAATGTGCGAGATATACCGGAAACTAATTGCGCCATTCGATGCTGCGTAAAAACTACATAAAATTCATGTATTGTACAATTTTTCTTTCAACCCAATTTATTATACATAGTATGAATATAAAGTTTATACCTTGTAATTGTTTATTATTTATACTACACCATGAACTGAATCTATTAAAAATGGTGACACATACAGACTTTATGGAATTTTGTTAGCCGAACAGAATGTCACTATGAGTTCTTCCGTGTCTCGTAACAAGTTTATGGTATTTCACTGATATATTTCATATTATTTATAGCAAAAAAAAAAATGTTAAGAAACAAAATTTTTTAAGGAACTCATATGGTTATGACAAAGGAAGATTTTTTACGGTAATTTTCCTAAAGATTATAAACTTTTCCCAAAAGTTTTGTATCTTTTTACAAATCTATATCAACTCCTAAATGAACCTTCTCATTTTTTTCATAATTTAAATTTTGAGAATGCTTTTTACTCTCCTGAAGTTTTTTCTTTCTTGGCACTTATATGGTTCTATCGCACAATGGAAAGAAATGACTTTTTTATGCTAAATAACGACACATCACAAATTTTAAAGGGATTTAAACGTAAAAAAAATTGAAAAAGAAGCTGTTTGAATTTTCTAGAGTTGCCGGGACTGAATCCTGATTTATTTTTTTCCATTATTTTTATAAATAACAAAATTGGCGAAAAAATGACTGTTTTTGCTTTTTGATGTTCCCGATTTTTCCATCGACAATTGCCCGAAGAATGCATTTCTTACATTCGATATATTTTAAAAATTTAACATCTAATTCCGAATGTTTTTGAAATTATCAAGAAGTTTTTAATTAAAAGCACTAACATAAAAGGAATCAAATTTTTCCTTCAAAAAGTCTCTATATAATGTATTTGTTTCTTAAATTTGCTTTAAAAAACAAAAAAGTTATCAAATAATTAATAATGTTGCTGAAATTGTTAACAAGTTCCTAATTAAAAGGAATACCAAAAAAAACTAAAATTTCCGCGGTTAATTGACTAATAATGGATATGTTTACTCCATTTTCTAAACAAAATCACGATACTTATCAAATAATTATAAATGTTGCCGAAATTATAAAGATGTTCCTAATCAAATTTAAATGTATAATACACAATGTGTAATACATTCGTTTGAAAAAATCATAAGGTTTATCAACTAATTATAAATTTTATTGAAAATATCATAAAGTTTCCAGTTAAAAGAACTAATATCAAGAAAAAAATTAATTTTATGGCTGACAATTGCCTGAATAACATATTTCTTAATTAAATCCGTTCATAATAAATATCATGATACATCATCTTTAACTACTATATCAAATGTAAGCAATTAAAACATTTCCTTTTATTCAGAAGCACTGAAAAGGTGAAATAGAAAAAAATATTATTTGTCAACTTTCTTTATTGATAAAAAATAAAAAACTAAATAAAAAGTCGTGCTTGAACGTTATCCGGTAATTTTATCAGCTTTTTTTCAAATTCTTTGCGACCAAATCGGTTAAGATTAGAGGACTGTACGTGAAAAAAACAACAGATTTTTATTGATCAAACGTTATCCCTATCCAGGATTCAAGTAGCAAACCGAGATTGCCAATTCGTATTCCGAAGACGGAACGAATAAAATTTCACTGCCAGTCTGAAAATGAGTAAAAAAAATTCAATTAGATGAAATTAGATTATTGCTCTCTCTACTTTGATTTTCACTGAATTACAAGGAAAAATAAAGCATTCTTCCTGCGTACCACAATATTAGGAGAAGGAACAGGAAATTCGATTTCTTAATTTCCATAAGAAGACCTTGAGACTTCCAAAGTTCTAAAATTGTAAATTTTGGGCACGAAGATGCCAGTATCAACAAAGAGGTCTTGAAACTTCCTGTGTACACTTTTTATATCTAGTCATGTTGCAGGTACATTTCGAAAGGAGAAAATATTCACCAATCACATTCGTCTGGTAGTCTCGATCGATGTGCAAAGAATGAGGTCTATTAAAAATTCCTGCCCTCGAGGCAGATTCTCTCGGTACATTGTGCAAGGAATTATTTGCATCTCGTAACTTCGAGCAGTTGAAGCCAGTTTATTGAATTTGGGAAGCAATATATAAGTATCGATTACCCTAGAGCGATGCTGAAGTGAGCAAATTTTTTAATATCCCTTTTCTTCTAGGGAAGAGTGGGGTATGACATAGAGCTTCGAATGAAATATTCTGTGAACTATAATCGAAATGTGATTTTGATATCCGTATTTTTAGTTTAAGACTGACATTATCAGGCGACATATGCCATTACTAAAGATCGTTTTTACTACGTGATTCTTTGAGAATGGCAATGTTGCATATTTTTAGAAACTTGAAGTTGTAGATAACACTATGGAGAATATAATTATTTTTTCAGATTTCTTAAACTTAAAAAAAAAATTTAGTTTACGTCTATTTGGTCTCATTCTAGCAGATGTGACGTCACTAAGATATACAACTGTGTACCAATAAGATCACTTTAGCCGCCATGATACTTTTCAAAATTTTGACCAACTAGGTTTCGCGGCCGTCGCGGCTTTTTAGTTGACAGCTGGTCCAGATGATTATCTAAGATAACCTAAAAAAGAGAAATCAAAAATAAAAGTCGAATCAATCGGGGGACAGCGGGATCGAAGAAATGAAAAAAAATGGATTTCGAAATCAGCATATTTCATAGAGAAAGTAGACTTCGATAAGAAGTGTTTTGCGGCTGAATTTAATTCTAGCGAGGATAGAGATCCGAATAAAATTTGTATTCGTTTACCACAAAATACACAAACACGTCGACAATGGCAGAAGCTACTTGGGCAGGCTATTCCATTTCCTCTTGTATTTATTAATAATTATTATTTAATAATAATTGATGAAACCTGTTTAGAGACATTTATACATTGAAATGCATGTTTAGAAACTGCTTTTACTTTCTTTTTTGATTTACATAATTTAGGTAATTTGAATTTTCCTATAAAGAATGACGTCACAAAGAAAGAAATAATGCTTTCTTCTTAGAATATAATGATGAGATACTAAAGAATCAAAATATCGTTTTATCTCATTTTATGCAACATCCACTTTATTTCACATGATCTGTAGTTCAGCCAGCATGCCCCATACCGTGGGGCACGGTGGCTGCAATTTTCCAATCGGGGCAGAGGGTACTTTGGTTAGCATTTGCTAACTTGCAAATTTGCAAACTGAATACAAGCATGAGAAACATTGGCCTCAAAATTAACGTAACTAAATCAAAAATTATAGAGTTTCAAGGAAAGGATGAGAAAACTATTTGCAATATTCTTCCAAATGATGAGGGAATGGAATAAGTTGATAAATGCGTATATTTTGGTAGTATTAATTTTTTCGTAATAGTTGTTTTGGAACTCAAATTTACCTAAATAATACTGATTATCATAGAGAAATCCGTTTAATTTGCATTTAGTCTCTCCTAATCAATAGATTGTAGCTAACCGTAGATATTGGTTCTAATACTGGTAGAACTTTAAAAATGGCATATTCATTTTAGAATTAAATCTGACTTATGATAGATATAATGATGTACTTTAAAATGATTTAAATTAATTTAGAAAATCGCTTTCTTAAAAAAAAAACAAATTAGATTCTCCTCCAATAGAAAATCGAGAATCAAAGCTTCCTTCTCAAAACGAGTTCTTTATCGTGACACAAATTTCAAAGTTGACACGAATTATTTTCTGGCTTTATTCTTTTTAAAAAATCAATGTGAAACCTCTCATAAAAATTTTAAAAGCTAATACAACCATGCCCAACGAGGTCTTTATCGTGAGATAAAGTGAAAGTTCGTTACAATAAAAGTTGCACACACGGCATTATCACTTGTTTAATTTTCCGCTCCAGATGCAACCGTGCACAACTAGGTCTCCATAAAAATATGGAGTGCAAAGTCGTTAGAATTATTGCGTATTTTAAAACAGAAATCACATCGGAGCACTATTTTTCCAACTAAAAGAAGCAATTTTATTTTAAAAAATTAATATAAAAATCAGCAAACAAGGGCATTATTTGTAATTTACACCGTTCCCCACACCATCGTCACTACCCACGCCCTCCCACAGGATATAGTTTGTATTTAAGTAAAAAAAAATACGAATTAAAATATAAGAAATAAGCGGTTAAATACAAAAAATTACCTGTATTTTCAGAAGTCACTTGATTTTCATCTGTTTAAGGGCTTGCGACACAGCGAAATACCTATATCACCGACTCATTTTTTCAGTTCATTGAATATTTTTTTGAACCTGAGAACTTTTTTTAAAAATAAACGATCGAGCTGAAACTTTGGGAAATGCATTAGAGTACAATAAAGTACGTTAAAGTACTTTATTTAAGGAGAAAATTCACTAAAAATTATTTCCGCTTTGGCTTATCTTTTTTCCGAACCTCAAAATTTTTTGAACCATCAAACTTTTTTTATACATAAAATATCGGGCTTAAACTTTAAGAAATGCAAGAGCCGACAGGAAATTACGTTAAAGTACTTCATTTAGAAATGAAATATATACATAAATTTATTTCAACTAAATATGAACCTGCGTCGGTACAGCAGGACTTAGCTGTCAATTTCATCGGCGAAAACGCGAAGCCTGGCGGCCACTAGACGAAACTCTATAGGGTGTAGTAAAGTACCCTAACATTATTTTGTTAATGGGAAAATAGGGTGATTTTTCACGAAAATAGGGGAATAATATGGGCGTAAATTGTTTTCCAAAAAATAAAATGTACATAACACATATGAAGTTCAATGTGAAACTCTTTTCATTTCTAAGATTTTAAGTCAAAGTATATTGTATTTTCAACAAAGTAGTTGAAATTTTTACAAAACAGTTAAATTTTCGATGAAAAAAAAATATGACTTTGTTGAAATATTTGAATTTTCAACCTAAAAAGATGCATTTTTTATCAAATAGTCGAATTTAAAAAAAAACAAGGGACATTTAAATGATGCCATTAAATTTTCGAATTAAAAAGTTGAATACTGAACTATTTTAAAACAAGTACTTAAACTTAAAAAAAATTTCAATCTAAAATGGAAATTTCCAAATGTTTAGTTTAAAAAATTTAGTTTCACGCAAACGAACTTTCAACCTGTTACATTAATTAAAAAAGAATATATTTTTTAAAAACAGTTAAATTTCTTAGAAAGGTATATTTTTGACTAAATGGTCGATATTTTCAAACAAAAAAGATCAAAATTCAAAGTTGAATTGTCAAGCACAAATGATGAAATTTCTAAAAAGAGAAAAATATTCAACAAAGCAAATGAATCATCAAATTTATTTTCAACTAAGAAAGACGAATTTCAAACAAAATAATTGAATTTCCAGCAAAAAATAGTTTTCAGCCAAAAATTAAACAATAAACATTTTCAGTTTAAAAGATTAATGTAAAAAATGTGTTTTAAAACTGTTTTATCTAACCTAAAAAGACGAATTTTTAACCAAATCATTGGATTGACAACAAAAAATATAAATATAATAAAAAACGTTAATTTGTAACCAAATAGTTACATTTTGTATCAAATTGTAGAATATTTAAATCATATATAAGAAAGAGGATACATTTTTGCAAAAAAGACGAATTTTATTACAAAACACATGAATTTTCAGTCAAAATTTTAATATTTCAACTTGTAAAGATAAGTTTTTAATACAAAATATAAGGTTCGAACAAAAAATTGATCCATCGGAAAATTAAAAAAATAGGTTTAAAATTAACAAAATGACAGCGGGTTTTATGAAATAAATAAAAATCGATTTTCCCAAAAAATGTACCTTTAAATTTTATTCAAATTTTTTTTAAACTTTTACTTTGATAATGGAGATGTCTTGTAAGTTTCATACTTCTAAGATTCTAAAAAAATGCTGAGAAAAAAGTTTGCACGTCTAAAAAGTTATATAACAAATTCTCCCAGTCTCAAAAATGGTTTTAATCCGCATGATGCATATTAGATGCCTTTCTTTTATTAGCAGAAACTTTTCAATGTTACTCAGAAGAATAAAAAATCGGGTTTTTTGAAAAATAAAATATTTTGGCCATGAGAAATTCTGCGCTTTTAAGTGTAAAACCAACATAAAGAAATTTCCGATTTGAGTTTTATTAAATACAAAGAAAAAGTTCTTGAGACACTATCTAACTTAGTAAATTTAATTAATATTCAACAATTGATAAATTGACTAATTTTTCTTTATCAAAAAAATTTTAATCAACTTTACCATTCATATATTATATCGGTATGTAACAATATTTAAGTCTTTAATTGTTATACAAAATTAATAAAATTACACTTATGGTTATTGAAAATTTCTCAAGTAAAGAACCCATAATTTAAAAATAATGTCACTTCTTCCCTACCGTTGAGCAATAGTAATAGGAATAAGGATGAAAATTTTCTGGCTGAAATATGGAGAGTCGGATAATGCTGGTCCTTAATTGAAGCAAAACCTTAATGTTCTTAACCGTCAGTTTTGGCACAAAAAGTTAAATACTTTAATCACCTTTTGACTGAACTATTCCTATGACGATCAAATAATAATAGTAATCTTATATAATCAAATGTTGATACTACGAAGCAGATATTTTTCTCTATATTTTTGTACTAAAAGCATAATACGGTTTGTTTTTGGATAATTGTTTTTGTATCTTTTTCTCTTTTTTAAAAATTATCTGCATAAATAAACTTCGATTCATCTATGAAGATTCAGAAAAATTTAACAATGTGTCTATTACTCTGTTTTAGTTAATTTTATCAATCATCGCAAATATTTGAATTATTTTTAGTCTGACTGTACAGGAAAAACACCCTTAAATCAGGAAATTTTTTAAATTGTAGTTGTGGAAGTAACCGATCATCTATAAATGTAAGTTAACATTGACAGGGGCGATTCTACATTCGAAACAACCCTATACGCTTTAACCTAATCCGGCTTACCAGCGAGTTCCCTTTATCTATCGGCTGATAGTGAATAACCGTTTTGATGGTAACCAGCCCCCGCAGTCCCCATTACCGTAACGCAGAGAATGTGACATGTAATTCCCCGAAGGGGCTGACATCAAATTTCACATCAAGGATAGACATTCGACCTTCATGAAAGCCTTTCCGGCACACTGCTTCGAAATTAGACATTCTTGACCCTTTAAAAATCTCTTAGATCACAAATTCCAAAAGCTTCTGACATATAAATAATAATAATAATAATAATAATAATAATAATAATAATAATCATAAGAATAATAATAAAAAAATAAAAGAGCCTCGGTGGCTCAGTGGTTTGATGCTCGGACTTCACTTCAGAGGTCCGGCGTTCGACCCCTGAGTCGGTACCTCTGGAAATTTTTCTATGTACCTTTACCGAGGTTCTGGTGGTTCGGAACAGGTCCCCCCGTCGTGCACTTGACTGCAACGCAGTCCGTCAATAGTGGGGTAAAAACCAGGCTTTGTCCAATATGTCCTGGCACAAAGCTCTCATCAGATCACTTGATTGCATTATATAAATGCGTCCGTGACTGATGATATACCGGGACAGTCCCGTGAAAAACTATTCTAAAATATATGAAAAATCCAACTCTCTAACCAAATGTGTCTTCGACGCGTTGGACCTTAACCATAAGCCTGTGACAATATTAAAAAAATTTTTTTTACAATAATAATAACAATTTATTCATTAATTTCAGGCGCTGATCCAGAGAAATGACCTCTAGAGGGCGGCGCAGGCAAATTTGATACAAATGAAAAACATGACCCATTTAATTGAACAATTTCTAACTAATTTTATACTAGCCTAGTTATTTTTCATTAAAAATGTTTACGGTGAAAAATAGAGATATCATCTGTTCATCAAGAAACACATAAAGAAGCGGCCCTAAAAGCCTAAAATGAAGGTTCCTTTTGGTTTCAATTTCATTGAAACGAAAAATCAGTTTTAATTGAAACCCCAAGTTTTCTCTGTGTGAAAGATGTAGGGATAGTTAAAACTAATTTCTAACATAAAAGACTTGAAATAAGAATATTTTAGAACTAAGAATTAGACATCGAATTTTACTCAGAGATGTTCCAAGATATTAAATATTTACAAATCAACTTATTCAAGGAAATCCAAAGCCCAAATTTGGAGTACGAACCTAAAATATTCCTATTGAAATTTTGAGAAAGAGCAAAATGTTTTACTAAAAAAGAAAAGAAAATAATTTCTTTTTTCGACAAAAATAAAAGAGAGAAAAGAAAAATGAGAAGGCAACCAAACAAAATCCCTTCCTTCTATTTTTTATTTATTTCGTGTATTTTATTTTTATTGTTATTAAATCATAATAAAAAAATTGTAAAAAATAATCACCAATCTCTCGGCACTTATCAAGGCAAAAAAATTCGAGCTGGCAGGAACGCAACACAACCAAGATGCCCTCTTCCTAACATCCGTAAATCAAAATTCTGCTTTTAAATTCTTAACTTTAAAATTGTTTGACTTTTAGGTAAAACACATTAAAAATAAAGTTTTTAAAATAAAAAAGTTATTGCCCAATTTCAAGTATGGATAATAATTACAACAATTTTTTTCAATCTCCATATATTACGTTTTAATATGACAATTATTAGGGACTAATATTTTAATAATTTTTAATATAGTTTTGTACATTTATATCTTGATTTTAGAAAAATATGTCTTATTAATGATAATTTATAATAAAATTATGTTTGCGTTATAACAATTTTAAATTCTACAATTCCAGACGTTCTGACTTTAAAAGATTTCATTTAGTTTTAAATTTAAAATTTGTTAAATTTCACAAACTTTGTATCGTTCCGGAATTTCTCGTAAGCCCTACGGCTCTACTTGACCGATTAGGTTTGCAGAAACCTCCGTAGTTCGTCAATTTAAATTATTCAATGTTGAACGGCTTTAATTAGAAATTTCACAACTTCACGTCCTTTCTAATAAAAGTATACAATTTTCTAAATTTAAATCTAAAATGTTGATTTTCAAAGTTTTCAATTCAAGTTTTTTCAATATAATATTTATTTAATTTTAAATGTCAAATATTTTCAATTCGCAATTGCTAATTATTGTTTCAACTATTTTTTGAACTCATTATTTAAAAGTTTTTTTCATAATGGATTTTGAAACGGTTTACAAATTGCAATTTAAAAAATATTTCAAGTTCCCAAGTAAAAAAATATTTAAATTATCAGAAAGCTTCTTTATATTAAAAATTAAAAGTATTAAAGTTTAAAATTATAATGAAATAAGTGAAAATCAATCGAGCGAAATAATTAACGGTTTATTAAGGGCATAATAAAGTGTACGGTTGTTAATGAAGCCATACGCTCAATAACAAGCAACAAATTACAGACGTATTTACTCACCGGCCGAACTTTCTACTAATTAAAAATATTATCTAAATCAAATTTTATTTAAATTTAAAAGTTTGATTTATTAATTCAGCATTCAGCTCATCATTAATAAATTTGAAATTGCATAATCTTTCTGCGATCGTGTCAAAATTTCGTTATTTATTACGATACTTAAGTTTGTCATAGATGAACTGCCTCAACTTTAAAAGCCAATGTCTTCCGATTGCCATCAAATTTTTGAAAGACTTTTACTACAATCCCTCCTCGAACTACAGGGGATGAAAGTTGCATCCCCCGGGCAAAGCGGGTATTTTCAAAAGGTCGTAACTTCTTTCCTACAAATCAGCATTAAATTTTCTATGAGTGATTCCTTAATGGTTTTACATGCTCTTCCATCGTGTGAAATTTATTGTTTTTCATTTCTTAGTTTTTATAAACAAATTTAAGCTTTTCCTCGCGCGCTCGGACAGGTCGGCCAGTCCATCTGATGCACTGACCGATGTTGTTTCGTTCAAATTCGATTCATTCAAACATACTTCTCATTGGTACAGAAACTTTCCAAAAATTAATTTCAGCGGTTCCTAATGCATCGAAAATTCTTGCATATAGTTATAAACAAATTAGGGAACACCGTGACATAAAACAAACTTGTGCAAGGTTTAAATTAATTAATAATAGTTGAAACTATTCATTTAAACAAATTATACAGTATTCGTCCTTTATTTGGACGGATTAAACTTGGTCTCGGATATAGCCGAAAAACAAAAGTAATCCACGTACATAGATTTTCATTTGTTTCTCATATTGTACCAAGAAACAAAAGGAAATCACATAGACTGACATTTGTTTCTTGGCCACAAGCAAACGCTGCACTGCATTACTTTACTCTGACTTCAGTCTCCTGAAAGGTAAAAGCAGCCTGCGTGTGGTGTTTAGAGTTTTCCTGCGTGTGTGTTCTGTTATTTTTTGCGTTTCGTTTATGTTTCTTAGTTGTATGCATTTATAAATTGTTTGTCCTTCTCTTCTGTGCATTTTGTTCATTTAGTTCAAGTTATAAGTTCGTTTTCAAGTCTCTTTTCGCATCGCTGCTTTCGAAGCAAAGTGAGATCCCTAAAGACCTTTCATGGTCATCTAGCGCTGACCATGTCTTCGATGCAAAGTTTTCGCAGCAGATGTGCAAATTCTTTCCTAAAGAGAAACATATAATTGATATGAGGCTTCTAACGGAGAATCAGCGAATAGTATTTCCTGATTTACCGAAAGGCAGTAATATGTGTGGTGCTTGTAAAAACGAATGTAGAACTCTCAATTTACAGCCTTCCAGAGTTATAGAAGAGCCTGGTATTAACTTAGAGGAGCAGATAAACGAGGGCACAGATTTTTTCTTGTCAATGAGAAATGAAAAAGAAGGATGCAATTATGAAAATCACTTAGCGGGTCTCAAAGTGCTGACTCAAATAAAAGAAAAATTAATGCAGAATGGCACTAAGATTTGTCTACTCACCTTTTGCGTTCGCACACAAATCATGCGAGAATTCAGTGCATCTGAACGTGGGGCCAGAAAAGCGAAAGTTATTTACCAAAAGTGGAGTTTTTACTTTTCCGGAAGCCAAGCCAGCACTAAAATTGGCAGAAGAAATTGAAAATTTGCTAATAATCTTGCACGAAGATAACGAGAATATTCGACAGATGCCAGGTAAGAAAGATTTCATATCTGTCAAAAAACTATACTGTGCTCGTGAGCAGGTATAGAAAGGTGTATTAAGCTGACGTAACCTCATCTTCGAATCGAGTTAAAACCTATTTCATAATTTAGGGCTCATTTAAGGCTAATTTAATGCCCTAATGCCAAATTCAATGCTCGAATATTTAAAAAAGAAACCGGGGGTCATGCTAGCTTAACGTTAAGCTGACGAAGCCCCATGTGAAATAAACGTTCAATCAATTTCTAGCCTATCACATAATTAAGGGCTCATTGAAGGCTCCCCAAAACCACGAAAACATATTTTCTAAAAGCTGCCTCTAACCTTCAAAAATCACCCTGACTAGAAATTATGGACAAATTGCCAATCTGCCCATATCATAATTAAGGGCTCATTTAAGGCTAATTTAATGCCCTAATGCCCAATTTAATGCTCCACTATATAAAAAAACCGCAGCTCACACTTGATTAACGTTAAGCTGACGAAATCCAATGTGAAATAAACTTTTAATGAAGTTCTAGCCGATCACATAATTAAGGGCTCATTTAGGGCTCTCCAAAACCACAAAAACATTTTTTCGAAAAGCCACTCCTAACTCTCAAAAACCACCCTGAATACAAATCATGGACAAATTGTAAATCTGTCCATAGCATAATTAAGGCCTCATTAAGGGCTCCTCTAATCCCTTCCGTCAGCTTAACGTTAAGCTGGCATAACCTACGGTAGTAGTAGTAGAAAATGTTAAATAAACATTTTACATGGAAATTTTTTTGCAAAAATTAAAAAATTAAAAATAATAGATTTTACAGAATGAAAGAACATGAGAAACCCTTCACAATTCATTCACAGAAAATTCCATTCGTATTTGTAAAGGAAGTTATGGCCATTTGAAGATTTCCACTTTGCCCGGGGACGCAAATTTCACCCCCCAGTAGTTCAAGGAGGGATAATAGTAAAAGTCTATAAAATAGTGGGTATACTTATCTTATATAGGCAAACAAACTCTAAAACTTGAAGGCAATAGGAAGACATGACTTTTAAAGTTGGGGCAGTTCAGGAATAATGCTTCATATTCTGCTATATGGTTTTGTTAACAAAATTTTGGCATCTGACGTGAATGTTCTTTAAAAAAGTGTTAAAATACAGTTTAAAAATGATTTGAGATGCCATGATTTCCACGAATCATTGCATGCTTTTACAGAGGAGTGCCATCAGCAGCGAATATGCAAAATTACTTCGGGGGTTATAAAGTTTTAAGTACACAAAAAGGATATTTGAGGTTAGGTTATTTTTCAAGACAAACTAAAGCAGTTTTATTTTTCTTTTTTATTTCAAATCTTAAAAAATGTTAGAACATTTCTACTATTTCCAACATTAATAATACTAAATAGATAATAAAATACAATATAAAAAAAATTGAAACCGTTCAAATTATAAGGGATTTTTAAATTGAACAATCTCTGAATTTAATTATTTCAGATTGAAATTTAGAAAATAGGAAAATTTCCAAACGTTAAATATTGAAATGTTTGTAGATTAGAAATCTGAAATTGGGATCAATAAAAACTGCTAGCTGAATAAACCGTTAAAAACTTAATTTTCAAACACTTTCAACTATTAAATAAAAATAATTTTAAATCCGGTAGGATTTATTCCGTTCCCCGTTTCAATAATTTTTTTATGTTGTTTCCCTGCAATTGCAAAAATATTACAAAAAATTCATTATAGGATCTAACCTATATTTTGTTTTGAGTAAATTTTAACAAATATATTTATTATTTACTATGTTTTCATTAGCATTAAAATTTCCGACGTTATATGGTATCCATTAGTAAAAATTTTCAAATTTGGTAATATTGTTTATATATTATAACTATCAGAAATTTTATCATTTGGGAAATTTCACGTGTCCGAAATGTTCTATTTCAAATATTTTCTTTTTTGAGAATTTACCCCATTTAAAAGTTAAATATTTTGGAATTTTTCAGTCCCGTTAATTTTGGTCAATAAAATGTCCTGATGTTTAAAATTTCGGTTTCAGAGATTTGGAAGTTTACCATTTTCGACTAAATCAAAAGCGAATGAAACTGAAGATCCGATGACAGCGGAAAGATTAAATTAATACGCTAAGTTATGATAGAAGTAATGGAAAGAAAAAAAAAGAAAAAAAGCAGGTGAAAAGGGGAGAGGAATTAAGGAAAGGAATTAGGTGGGAAATAACTGAAATTAGGAAAGAAATAAAGAAATTGGAAGAAGTCTGAGAAGAGTTAGAAAATAGGAAGCAGTCATTGAAACAAGAACTAGAGAAACAGGAGGATAATAAAGAAGTAGAGTAGATGCATGGTAGGATAAAGAAAATATAAAGATCGAACCGGGAGTTTGATAGGGGTGAGAATGAGAATACGGAGATAGAAAGACTGAGAAAAATAGAAAAAATAATACAAAAGAAAGAAAGAGAAAAAAGAAAAGGAAACATATCGATAAACGGTATACGATTAGAGGGGAAGACGCTGAAGGAAGGAGTGGAAGAAGAATTAAAAATGATTGATGCTACGGTAGAGATAGAAGAAATGAGAAGTGCTGGCATGGAAAAGGGGAGAGGGGAGAGAATGTTACTGATGAAATTAAAGAAATGTGAACATGAGAGGGAAGTGATAACAAAGAAGAGGAGGTTACGTGGAAGCTCGGAGAGAATAGAGGATGACTTGACATGGGTAGAAAGAAAGATGCAGTATAAGTTAAGGAAAATAGCGGAAGGAGACAAAAAAAGAAAAGAAGATCATGGGTTCATTATGGGAGAATACAGACAGAAGGAGTACGATGGAATTGAAGAGAAAGGATAGGGAGTTTATGAGATTTGACGCAGTGGGATGTTCTAATAATGATGGAGACGTGGCTGGAGGAAAAGGGATGGGAAAGAGTAAGGAGAGGGCTACCAGAGGTTACAAACGGTATGTTCGAATGCAAAAAGGAAGAATAAAAAGAGTTGTGCAATAGAAGGACTGGTAATAGGAGTAAAGAACGAATGTATAATAATGAAAGATAAGAAAGACAGAAATAAAAAAAGAAGGATTAATAGTAGAAGATGTAAATATGGGTGGAGAGGGTTTATGTGAACGGAGATATGCAGGAGAAAGCAGAGGAGATGAAATAAATGATTAAAGAAAATAAAGACGATATTAGGCTTATAATAGGTGGGGATTTCAATACGTGAACAGGGGATAGAGAGGGCAGAAGAGAGAGGAAGCATTTCCAAAGATAAGGTACTGAATGGACAGGGAAAGCAGTTGTTAAAGATCTTGGAGGAGTTAGAGGATGGTTTATCTTAAACGGAAATATAGAAAAGAAAGGAGAACGGTAACTTATTATGTGACAGTGGATGATGAGGTAAGAGAGAAGGTTAATAAACTAGAGTTAGATGATTATATTGATTCGGATCAGCTTCCCTTAATACTGACATTAGAGAGAGAGAAAAGTAATAGCAATATGAATAAAAAGGCAGAAAATGTAAAAAGTGTAGGAAAAGGGGATTGATCAAAACAAAGGAAAAGTGCAGTTTAGAGAAAAGATTAGAAATATCAAAATGGAAAAATTAAACCTAGACGAGGAGATGGAAAAATGGTTGGAGAAATAAAAAGAGGATCAGAGTGCGCAAACTAAAATGAAGTTAGTAAAGGGTGGATAGAAGCGGATGGGATGAGGATTGTAAAGGGAAAAAGATGCAGTTCAGAAAGGATTTAAGAAAGTGGAGAAAAGAGGAAAGTAATGGGGAAGAATATAGTAGAAGAAAGGAAGAGCAAACTGAGTTGTGTGATCAAAAGAAAGAGGAAGAGAATAAAAGGTTTCAGGAAGAGGCAGAGAAGGCTAGGGTGGAAGAAGGGGTATGGAACGTAGTAAATAGTGAAAGCAAAAGAAGGAAAAGAGTAAACTATTATATGGAAATGGTAGAATGAAAACATATTTTTTGGATTTTCTAGGAGAAGTAGAGAGAACAGTTCGGAAGGGAGAGAAATATGGTAAAGAAAGAGATGAGGAAGAGGAGATAACAAGTAAAGAAATAGTCAAGGTTTTAGGAATAATGAAGAATGAAAAGTCACCTGGTATAGATGAGATTCCAAATGAGGTATGGAAATGTGGAGAGACGGAACTAGAGGAATGGGCATGGGTAATGTGTAATCGAGCACGGAGAGAAGAGGGATGGCCAGAGTCCTGTAAGATTTCTTGAAAATCCTTAAACTCCTCCGAATTTTTTGAAATAACTTTAACTTCTTTGCAATCATTTAAAATCTTTCGAAGTTTCCGAAAATTGACTGAAATTAATTTAAGTTTTTAAAAATTCTTTAAATTTTCTTTAATTCCTGCAAATTACTTGAATTCTAAAAAAAATCGTGTTAGACTTCTTGGAAATCCTTAAAGTCCTGCGATTTTTTTAACTGCCTTTTACAGTCGCACATTTTACGAGCATTAAAGAAGTTATAATCAAACTAAAAAAAAATATAAATTGTTCTTTATAATATGTAGTCGATTCCTACTATACTGCATTACTACTAAGATGGAGGTTACCACTTTTCATATGAAGGAAATCCTACGTTACATGGATACATTTGGTCGCTGAGTCCAAATGTAAATGTCATTTGACTCGGCGAGGCCGCATTCCATTCATAACCTTGAAGAAAATGAATTTAAACACCGAAAAATGTTCCTGACACGTAAAATAAAATTTTCTTTTCTTTTTTCCTATGATATGTATTTCTCTTATTCTCGAAAGACCTATGCAGGGGTTTCTCTGACGTTTCACCCCTGTTTGAACAAAATCTCTTTGCTATGTCCAACAGTAATCTGCTAACATATTCACCTTCCACCTTCCCTGATTCCGACGTTCCATCTCCTTTATGTTTAGATGGAATGTTTCTACCCGCTAATCACTGAAATCTCCAAATTCATTGTAATCTATGTGAGAATCCAAGCAGTGCAACTTTAGGTTCATCGAACAACCAAGCTTTCTAAAGTTTTTCCCCAGATCAGCTACTATTTTTTTGAAGTTTTTACTTTTATGATTACCGAGAAAGCTTTTCACAACATTTTTGAAACTCGTCCACGCAGCTTTTTTCTTTTTTGTTCATAAATTTGATGAGATTCTGATTGTTCAACATTTTGCTGATTTGTGGGCCATCAAAAACACCCTCATTTACTTTTGCGTATGAAATATTCAATATCTGGTATTTCCTAATTAATCACTTTATTAGCTCTCAGACTTATTCTCAGGTTTTAAAATTGATTAGTTATTCGCTGTCAAGAGTATCATTTCTCGCACTCACTCTATTTAATCCGCTCGAAACGCCGCCGCCGTTTACTTTATCTATTGTATTTTGTTTTTCTCATATTGGTCTGAAAATTATAAAAAATGCTAAAGAACTAAAGCCACGTGGTCACGCGCGTATATGCGCCTGCGCGAAATACTTGTGTATACACATACACGATAGTTTACGTTGCGCGATACTTGTTGTACATAAATAGTGTGCATATGAAGCGATAGAAATAAAAATTTTTTATGAGAATACCATTAATATCGCACAAAATGTTTTTTTTTTTAAATCCCGGTTTATTAATATTAAAGTACGCCAAAATAAAAAACGGCTAAGAGAATGATTTTAGTCTCAATTGATTTGTGCTACAGAAAGGTTGTACAATGATATCGAACAATAAAATTGAATGTTTTCATACCCCTCCCCCCCCCCTCCCAACTAAAGTTCATTCAGGCACACCGTGTTCCTTCAACCTACCACAATCTGGCCCGTATTTTCACCTTATATTTGAAGTCGGAAGAGCCAATTCCGGAGTGGTTAGTGGAAGGGCGCACAGTACTCATGCCAAAAAAGGGCAACTAAGTCAAGCCAAACAATTACAGGCCAATAACTTGTCTAAAGACTCCGTATAAGATATTCACAGATGTCCCAAATGATAAGATTGTTCGGACAATCGGACCTGTGTGGCAAGAAAAATATTAACAACGCATCTCAAAGAAAATCGTAGCAGGATATCCGGATAACCTGCTTATCGATAGATGTGTCTGCAAAGATGCAGCATCCTACCAGCATGAACTATCGATGTCCTAGATTGTTTACCGGAAAGCGTTCAAATCGACCTCCCATAAAGTTATCATCTGTCTTTTTGAAAGTTTAAAGGTCCATCCGCAAATCGTGAGGTGCATAGAGAGATTGATGCATCTTTGGAAAACCAGATTTACTGTCTCATCTGGAAAAAATGTGTGGCAACTAACAAGGTCACTTTCCAAAGAGGTGTCTTTCAGGGCGACTCCATCAGCCCACTCCACTTTTGCCTCACATTATTGCCACTATCTCTAGCACTTTGCCATTCCAAGGGGATGATCTTAAGATTTATGCTAAAAATAAAGAGCTACTACATACTGCTCTAGGGATTGTCGAAAGATACACTTAGGAAATAGGAATGGAATTTGGGTTAGACAAATGTACCAAGGTTTATTTGAAGCAAGGAAAACTTAATGGCATCCCTGAAGACCCTGAGCTCGTCGATAGATGCGCTATATGACACCTTTGCGCTAGAGACTTCTGTTCCGCGACTGTACATCTCACGCCGTCAAGGTGGTCGCGGGATATTTAATATGGAATATCCTTAAAACAGGATTATTTTGGGTACAGCACATAGAGTTGCAAAAGGAAGAGATCCTCTTCTTGAAATGGTCAGGAAGTATGAAGAAGAGGACAAGGGAGCGTTTCTGTACAAAGCAACGGATGAGGCTGCTGAAACACTTGGACTTAATTTCAGTATCAGCAGTGAGCACAATGCATCAAATCTTATCTATCTCGAGTACTCACTCCTGAAAGCCCGGATTCAGAAAGCGCAGGAGGAAAACTTCCAGGAACAGCTCCTCGATAAGAGGATGCACAGCATCTTTCACTGAAGCGTTGAGGTTCAGTCAATGTCGTGTGAGCTAACTTTCGCTTTCCTTAAATTATGCAGATTGAAGGCGGGCACGGAGAGTTTCATTTTAGCAGGTCAAGATAGTGTAATTTCCACTTTAACATACCGTCGCCACATTTTAAGCCAAGACATTCCCGATGATAGCTGTAGGGCGTGTCATGTACATCCCGAGCATCTAGGACACATACTATCTAGTTGTCAAAAACATCATATTTGACAAAAACATCATAGCCAAGGCGAATGAAAAGGAAGAGTGGTATAGAGGTGTAGAGACCTTGTAAGGGAGTTGCGCCGATTGTATCCGGAAAATTCTGTTAAATTAATCGTCCTTATCATCGGCGCTCTTGGAGGTGCTAAGCTTTCACTGTTTAATAGCCTGAAAATCATCCCTGCATGTGAACAATATGCTAAAACACTTGCGGAGAAAATGCAGAAGGTGGTCGTACTTGGGTCGCTCCGTGTCCTCAGGGTGCACGAGACTTTTGCCGGATCGTCGTATTAATTCCTTCTCAGACTGTAACCCAGGGTTGCCAGATCATGTGTTGAGCAAGTCGCCCAAATTGCCAACTCAAGTCGCCCAAAATCGCCCAACTCCAAATCTCACTTATAGCCAACGTAGTAACTTAAAATAACCTAGAGAGTTCACTGCGTGTGAGATCGCGTCTATTACGAGTGTGCGCAA
>JAAAKG020134687.1:0-13764 GCA_010014905.2 Druon quercuslanigerum | reverse complement strand
AAACAAAAAAAGACGGAATAGGTATCCAATATTTTTTGACGAAGAATCGAAAAAAAATTACTCGAATGAAATCTAAAGTTGAGTGTAAATTCGACATGGAATGACCCAAATGTTCCACTCTGCAATTTTTACCATTGAAGGCTTTCTATTAAAAAAAAAATCAGTTTGAAATTGTTTAGTTTCGAATATGTGATTCATATACTTGCGCATTTTCAAATGTTTTTAATCAAAATTTGTAAATTGTTTAAGTTTGAACAGATTTAGAATTTAATTGTAAAATAATTATTGTAACAGTTTTAACACTCAAACTGTGTGAATGGATTTACTTGAATTTGTATCTAAACCAGACCCATATCTTTTGTTGATCTGAAGAAAAGAATTCTTTGGCTATATTTTATTGTTCGATTCTTTAAATTGATTCGGACACATGTAAATAAATAAATTGATCCATATATGTTTATTCAAATCAAAGAAATAATGATTCAGCTCAAAATAATACTAATTAAATTTAAAATACATTTATTTGTTATAACGAGTTTTTGTATTCATATCAATGAAGCATTCATTTAGACGAAGAAGATATTGTGCTTGCATTTATATTTATTTCTTTAGTTGGAGGAAATTTTTCACTTGAATACTAGAATTAAATTATTCATAAAAAATAAACATTTATTCCAATGATACGTAAATACATTCAGTATCCTTTGTTTTTGATTTAAACAACTATTTCTTTGACATTTATCGAGAGGGAAATACGGCTGTCCGCCTTTAGTTTTTCGTGTGACGGTAGCCTCATGGTCATGGCTGTGGACTTCCCACTCGATGGACCTAAATTTGCTTCCTGATGTAGGTGGATTTTTCATCGAATTTTTCTGTTTCAGATTTATCAAGATCTTAACTTACGTGATTTGTTTAAATTAACAATAAGTATAATAATATGTATAATGTAAGCTGAAAGAATCTAGTTGTTCATGGGGAGAATATGTAATACAATTGAAGTACGAACCACTTTATATTGCACATTGACTTGGAACAATGAGTCATTCACTTGGTTTAAAATGTGTATTTTTGTCTTCAATTAATATTTCTTTGATTCCAAGAAACATTTTCCTCTCCCAGGAAATATTTATTAAAGTTTAAGGTGCACTTCTATCAAACAAGAAATCAAATGTTTTAATTTAAAAAACTTGTATTTTATCCGATCGACAATAATTTCAATTAAGAAAATATTTCTTAGAATTGAAGTTATATTCAATCACCTCAACTTATTGATTTTTAAATCTCTAATTTTATTCTGTTAAAGACATCGTCTATTCGCTCAAATGAGATATCACAGGCTAAAGTAATTATTTATTTGCTTCAATAGTCTATTATTTTTCATTATTTCATTATTATTATTTCATTATTTCATTATTTTTCATTTGGAGTGAAGAAATACATGATTGGACGTGTGAAGGGTTTGCGGATTTCAGGATTGCTTTTAAGAAATTTCTCAACTGCAATGTGTTCATAACAGCTTTCCTCATACTCACGAATTTTTTCAAATTTTTCCCATTGCCCCTTGTAGAAGAAATAATGCTCTTAACTTGACTATTATTTAATTTACCCGAAAATCCTTACTTTTTTTTACATTTTTCAGTCTGAAAAGCCCAACAATTTTTTTTACAAAAACGTCTTTAAGCTCATTTACGTAAAACACTTTTAACTTTCATATGACTATATTTTTATTGCGCTAGCATTTTTTTCTGATTTGGTAAGCTTCAAAGGCAGAGGCCTATCATTTTCTCGCCGATAGTAGTCACAACATCGAGGCATACGAAACTCAATATTGAGAATCTCGCGCTCAAGCATCTTTTCTCTGAATTGTCAGGGTGTGCCAGTTCTCAAATGCACTACTACGTGACTTTTCACAAATGCACTACTATGAGCCTATTCGGAAATGCACTATCATGTAACTTTTCACAAATGCACCACTGCGTGACTTCTTCGAAGTCCTTAGCGCATATACACCCCGATTCTTCTCTGTAGATTTGTCTTTCATGATGTTCACTCTACCCACGGGCAACGAATCGCTTTGACAATGTCGCGTATTTTAAAGTTTAAACTCAAAATAGCTATCGTGTTCGAGTCGAGTACTAAAGTCCCGTCGGCTGAGACTTTCTGTCGTCGTTAATTGAGTCTATTCTAGAATCAATTCCGCAGTGTTAACATTCGTGAAAAGAACTCAATTGTGGATTGGGAAGCTACTTAGGACATGCTTGCGCATTGTTTTCACAGAACTCTCTCTCTCTCTCTCTCTCTCGCCCTTTCTGAAGAGAAAAGGTACATTTAAGTTAATAGTTTGGAACTATCTATCTATTCTACGACTTTATAACAAATCTATTGTTAATCTGAGCATAGTTCTTTCATTTAAAAACACTGAAATTGACACAGTTCCCATAGAACTGGAAAGTGACAACGTACCCACAAACAAAAATAAATTGTCAGGCCTCAAAGGGACAGTAGGAACCTATATAGAAATTTTCAGTAGGATCGACTTTTCGAAAACTGTACCAATACTGTAAAAAATTTTACAATTTTTTTAGAGAACAATTGATAAAAGGAGAATTAGGATTCATAATATTACTCGATTTTCATATAAAGTAGAACATTTTATGTGAAAGACTCTGGCCTGATAGGGAAAACGTACGGTTTTCGAAACGTCGATAAATGAGAATAAAGGATTAATTCAACTAAATCCTATGGTCTGAAGTATGTCATTTTAACATCTCACTCATTGTATTAATTATTAATTATTATAACACTCAAAACAAATAAAATCGCTTTCCAACATATTTTTCATCTAATTATGTATGTGCTAGTAAATAATAAGAAGGCGAAGCGATTAAAGGTTAAGTAAATCATAAGGCATAGTGGTTCAGTGAAATTATAAAAGGTGTAAAGGGAAAGGAGCCCTCAAACCCGTAAAACGGAGAGTAATAAAATACAAGACAATAAAACTTACGAATTCTTCTTTGTACATAATTATAAGAAAGTGCATAACTGTATAACTGTAAGAACTCTTGAAAGAAACTAAAAATATTCCGATCGAATGAAAACTATTCCTAGTGAATTGTTGTTGAATAATTTCAATTTTTAAGAGGAAATCCACTAGACTTTTCATTTTATTTAAAAAAAACATCAAGGCCAACCAGTGTCTTAATTTAGACTAAAACTGTCGCAAAACTGACATTTACCATTAGTGATATTGTTTATTTTAATAATATTAGTAGTAGTAGTTTATTTGCCTTAGAACCCACAGGTCCATAGAAAGGAGTTACACAAGATTAACAGAAACGTTGTTTCTATAATCTCTTCGTTCAAGCGCCTTTTCTATAAATAGGAATATATTTTTGGCAATATCTGTTTGAGTGGTTCTAAGGTGCCCCGCCCATTTATCTCTTATTTTAGTCAAATCTTTGTTCTTCCAAATGTATAGTTTGCGTATTTCGTCGTAGTCGGGGCTTTCAACTAATATATGTGACCGCCCGCAAAGAAAGGAACCTAGTGCGTCAAGGCTGAATTTTACAGGCCGGGCGATTACAGTCGAGTCCACAAGGTAGAGGGTTTGAGTAGTGCAAATGCGACTACGAAAAGTACTCCCTCCACTTACCACTACACCTTCAAGCGCCGTATCCGTAAGCTTTCCTCGAATTACTCCACTTCGCTTACACTAAGTAGTGGTGAGTGGTAGGTCTGGTGTTCGCAGGCATTTTGTTTTGATTGGTGTAAGACAATAAAAATCTATTTTTTCCGCATAAGCTCCCTTTCTTCCCGGACGGTCACATATGATTTCCATTCTTCAGAGTTTGCAATTCACAAGCTCTGTACCTTTCTGCACCATCTATTCTATACATTTTTCCTTCAATTAAAATTTTTGTTAAATAATTGTTTAAGAATCTGATTTGAGCTGTAATTTTGAGATCGCTAATTGGACTTCTTGATGTGAGATATTAAGTACCGTCACGTAAAGGTAGAGATGCCAGAATCTGTATGGAGGACATTGACGAAAAATACCAGGTATCTTTCTCCCCTATTATTTCAAAAATATTTATTACTTGTGGGCACCAGCCATGTTTTGTTAAAGTGGATTTATTTTCGGCTAATCGCTTTAATCGTGGTTTGTCTTTTTTCTATTTCATCACAGTACCTAAGACTTTATACTTCCGCACCATACCTTAGCGTACTAGTGACCAGACTATTAAAGAGTCTTTCCATTGGTTTCCATGAATTCCACTTTATTTTAAGGAGGTTCCTAAATAAGTGTCATTTCTAACCATTTCAATTTCAATATTTCAATACATAAAAGGCTTATATTTTTTCTTATTATTGTGTCTTCCCTTCTGAAATATAACAATTTCTGTGTTACTCTTGTTTACCTGAAGAGCGTTAAGATTATAATGTTTCAGTAAGCACTTCAGAAATTTTCTCATTTGAACTTGAGTACCTGAAATTACACCTAAATTATAGGTATATGCCAGAAAAAGAATTTATATGACATGATTTATTGAGACACCTCTAATTCCTTCAGCTTTCATAAATTCCTCAAAGTCTCCAAAGAATAAGGAAAATAGAATCGGCCTGATAACTTCTTTCTGAAAAAATCCCCTCGTTACATCAGTAGCCCTCGAAATGCCCGCATTACCCGACATATTTGTTTTAGCATATAAATCGTTCAAAATTTTAATGAATTTAGAGCCTGTGCCCATCGCGTACATTTTTTTCCATAAGAGATCATGTTTTACTGAATCCTGAATGGTATTCTGATAACAATTTCATATTTTCGGCCCAATTTATCATTATTTGCGGTAAAATCTGCGTGAAAACTTGAATACAATTGATGAGCGCTATAGGTCGGTAGTTGTTCGGATCTGACCCAGAAATCTCAAATCTCCTCTTTTTCTAGGATTGTATTAAAAAGGGAGCTTACATTTTCCACGTAGTTGCCAGGTAACTTTTTAAGAAATTCGTAAGTGATCTCGTCCGGTCCTGCTGATTTGCCGGTTTTGCATTTTTGAAGGCTTATTGAAATTTCATCAACTGTAATAGTTGAGTCTAAATTAGGGTTACAATCACGATTATTTATCATAGTTAAAGTTATATCTTTGCGTTTGGGATATATTGATCGGAAATATTCAAACCATCTTTCTAGTTCAATCTAATCTTTACTAATGGGTTCGAATTTATAACAATTTATTATTTTCCAGGACGTCTTAGAATATTTAGCATTGCAAGATTATCTAAGATTGAAAAGACTTAAGATTACTTTTTTAAGAGATTTTTGTACTCATTTTTTAATATTATAGAGAGTTACTAAATCAGACTCAAAGAACCCCTTTTTACAATATTTAAATATTTCTCTCAGTGATTTTTTTACATTCTAGACAGTCCACATCAAATCAGGGTTTTGACCAACAACAAATGCTCACAAGTCCGTGTAATATTTCCTCACACAATTGATTTAAATTAGCAACTCTATTATTGAAATCTCCCCCTAAAAACATATATATTTACAAAAGTTAAAGGTGATAAGCAGGCCTCCTTTCGCTCTTCCCCTGGTAGCTGTTCTTCTCACTGGACTGTATATTAGAGTGTATCGAAAATCCAGTTTTTTATGTTTTGGATGATGAAAGTGCGGAAAAGTTATGAAACCATGCCAAATGAAAGTATAAAAAGTTTTAGTCCGATCAAATAATATTTACTATCTACATAGCGCCCTTAAAATTTTGAAATTTTAATGAAAACATGCAAATTTGCTCGTAGCTCTGCACGGCGACCCGAAGTTTGGTTTGGTAATATTTGGGCTTGAGGGGTCATAAAATGTATCTCGACATATCATGAAAGCGACTATTCGAACCGCGATTTTCATTTAAGCCCCGAAAACCAGGTAGAAAAATAGTGTAAAATGTGCAATTTTAGTGAATTGTAGCAAATACGGCATATATCTAGGTAAGCGCCACAACAAGTTAGGGACACCTAATTCGGGTGTGCAACTGTTCGCCCGTTATCCGGAGGGTGAAAAAAGCTCAGAACCTACCATAAGAAGGTGAGAATACCACGAGAATATATGCACTTTAGGTGCCGCCCTCTCCCATCCCAACCGGACAAGCATAAAGGGGAGGGCTCTTTCACTCCGAAGAGTCAGCTTCCGAGTCTGCGCTTGATGCGGCGACAAAATCTTTCTTTGTAATGAACTTAGGCATAATTTTTCTTGACCTAAGAGTGGACTTATTGTACCCGTCCCGTGTTTCATCACCACACACGCTTTTTGTGACTTGGGTGACAAGTTGTATCGTTCTTTCCAACGCCTGTGTGTGACAAGGAAAGTCTCCGACCAAAGTCATGAGCTTAGAACAGTCTTCTTTAAACGACTGAATTGCTTCGTCTGCTGTTCGACTCAACATTGGGGGTTCAAATAGTTCATCTTTGGTCCAATTTACCATTTCCGTTTACCATGTTGCTTGAAAATTTAGTACAGGAACACGGAAAATGCGTGGGTCTGTCTCCGCCCCGCCTTCTGCAGCCGCAGCCTGTTGCCTCTTTGGCAGAATTGTTTGAACTGCCATTTTTTTTAACTTCCTATCTTTCATCAGTCAACATGGACAGAAAAACATTTCCTTGGAGCACAAAGTATTTTATTTTATTTAATATATTAATATCAGACTTGGAAGAAGAAATGAGGAGAAAAGGTTGGGGAGGAGTGAGGATAGGGAAGGAAAGGATATATACTCTGGCATACGCAGACGACATAGTGCTGATGGCAGAGGATGAAGAAGGGATGGCGGGCTTGATTACAGGATTAGAGAAATATTTGGATGGGAAAAAGCTGAATTTAAATTTAGAAAAGACAAAGGTAATGAGGTTTAGAAAAGGTGGGGGGAGACAAAAAGAATAGACGGGGAGATGGAAGGCAATAAAGATAGAAGAAGTGAAGGAGTTTAAATGTTTGGGATATATTTTGCAAAATAATGGAGATCATAGAGCTCATATAAGAGAAAGGATAAAAAAGCAGCAGAGGTAATAAAACAGATATGGGGAATCAAAAAAAGGTTAAAAAAATTGGAGAATGTGGTTATTTCATACGCTGGTATGGCCGGTATTAAATTATGGGGCACAGATATGGGGATGAAAAAAAAAGAAAAGATATTGAGAGTTTACAAGAAAGATATATAAGGTGGACATTAGGAGTAGATTAGAGGACGTTAGGATATATGCTAAAAGAAGAAGCGCAAAGGGTTAAATTAAGTATTAGAGCGGGACAGAGAGCATGGAATTTGAGACAAAGCTGAGAGAGCGAAAGGGAGGGGAGTTGGCGAGAAAGTGTTTGATGGAGGTAGAAGAAAGGAGAGGGAGGACGATAGAATTAACGAGATGGGAAGGAGAAAGGAGGGTGTTCTTGAATGCTAGAGACATGGAAGACGGGACTGGAGAAACTATGAAGAATTGGAAAAAAAGGACAGGGAAAGAGAATTAATAGAAAGATGGGAGATGATTGAGGAATCGAAATACAATAAATGGTATAAGATGATAAAAAAGAAAGGTTTACCAAAGTATTGTGAGAAGGGATGGGGAGAGAGAAGGTGGACCAGAATAGCAAAATTTAGATTGGGAAACTAGGTAAGAGAGGGGAGATATTGGGAAAAGGAAGAGAACAGAAAGTGTAGATTATCTGAATGGGAGGAGGAAACATGGGAGCACGTATGGGAAGGATGTAGACGAGGAATGAAAGACAAAAGAAGCTGGAAAGAGAATGTGGTTAAGATTCTAGGGAAGGATGGATTAGAAGAAGATTGAATGAAGGAGTTGGAGGGTGCTAGGAGAGCGAATGAGAGGGAATGAAATAATGCATGTAAAAAAAAGCGTAAAGATTGAAAGTAATCGATATGTAATAACACAAGTAGACTAAGATGCGTTTGCGTTCTCATTCTCTCTGTCACTTGCACTTACACTCTCGCTTTCGACTGCTCACTCACTCAATCGTATGCTAAAAAGTCCTAAATTGCGCTATCACAGGAAATAGAGTTAAGGAAATAGGTATAAGACTTTATGTGCACAGTTGTAAATACTTGTAAATATTCAAGTTGAATTTTTTTGTTTGTTTATTATATAAGCAGAAATATTGTAAGGAATGGAAGCCATGTAAACCCTTAGAGGACACATTATGAATAAATAAGAACTACTTGCTCTAATTGAATTATCTATAACCTCTGAAGCTTATTTATTCTAAATACTTTCAAAATTATATGGTTTCTCATTGGAAACTTTCAAATTTTTGAAAACCTGAGAATTATTAAAAAAGTGAAATTTCCCGATGTAATATTTCGGTGTTAAGTTTTCAATTGAAAATAATGAACTTTAACTAGAAAATATGACTAGATAAATAGTATAAATTTCAACAAAACAATTAGATTTTCAATTCATCTTCTTTGGTTAAAAATTCTACTATTTGGTAGAAGCTATTGAAGTTGCCAAAGTAAAAATCAGAGACATTATATTTTGCAACGTTCAACTCAGCAGGTCCCGAAGAGATCTCCAGGTATTCGATAAATAAAAACAAGTTTTTGTGCTTTCAGTAAAATTGATTTTTAATCGGTACGTCTGGTTCAAATCGTTAATTAAGGGCAATTAATGCTAAATTTCAACAAAAATAATCGAGAACCTCTTTATTTTCCAAAGAAAATTTTATTTCACGCATGTAAATGTAATGTAGTAGGTATTGAGTTCTCAAATAGAATATTGCTGCAAATACCAAATTTCGTTTTTTACCAAATTTTTTTTTTTGCAACATTAATTCGAAAACATAATGCTTCACAGAAGTTCAGAGACAAGGGTCATAATTACAGATCTGATAATAAGTATTAAAAGTCGGTGCCGTAAAAGTTCAAAATGATTATTAAGAACAAGTTGAAGAGAAACTACATCTGCGCTGTGAGTCGTTGTTGTGCGTCCCGGCATCGCATCGACGGTTACAACTACATAACGAAGCTGTGGATGTAAATCCCTTTTTTAAAAAAAGATGTACCACGAAAATCTCTATTTTTTTATATCTTAAAGTAATTACTTTGAAACTTTCTGAATTCGAAATATTTTTAAATTCAATTTTCTTGACAACAAATCTCATTAATTAAAGTTTAATGAGAAAAGTGCTTTATTACTCGTTATTCTGACATCGTCCAAGCTTGAAAATGCCCCAACGTTTTAAATAATTTATTTAAATTGTTCTCAACCTTAACTGCAAAAAATAAAAAAATTGACTGATATAATAAAAATAAAGTTATGGCATAGTAGATAAAAGATTAAATTTTTTCAGCAATGTATGGATGTGATTTTGGAAAGAGTAGACTTTTATAATTTCAGTAAAATGTACATACAATTGACAGGGTGATTAGATGAAGAACTGTTTTGAAATTTAAATAACCTATATATCCCAGATTTTTTCAATTTTTCTTCCTGTGAGATATTTATCTCTAAAAATACAAGAAACCCATATAAAAGTAGTGAAATAGAATTAGTGAATAAAAATCTCATAAAATCCATAAGAATTCAAGGTGAATTTAGAAGTCTGTAAACGGAATTTAAAATATTGAAAATTTAAATAATGTCCATTGAATTCACTGGTTTTTAAGGGGATTTAAAAGTTTGTTAACAAAAATAACTAAAAGCGACTTAAGTGTGTCAGCTCTGTTTATAGAAAATATTTAATTTACTGAAATTTTTTCGCTATAATTAGAGTAACTTCTTAAATTATATACAATGTTCTCGAATCATATAAGATTTTCTGTAAAATCTATAGAAAAATGTATCCTTTCACCTTCCTGGAGAATAAACCTAGTTTTTTTCTCTACAGAAAGATTAATTAGTGCGCGCATAACGCATTGTTCCAGTATTATTTATACAATAGGTTTTAGTACGTATGTAAATAAATGCATTAAGAAGAGCTTTCCATGCAAAATTTGTTTTATTTCATATCTTAAACCTTTTGAAAAGTAGAGGAATTGGTTTGGACTCTTTTTTAAATTCATTGTTTTGATGCGTTACTTTTTAAAAATCTTTTTAAATTTCTAAAAGTTAATATTTCTTATTAAAATTATTTTTGGAACTGAAAATTATATTTCAATTAGAGTAAAATAATAATGATTGTTGCATTAATCTGTAAAGTAAATTTTCTTTTATTCAACTCAAATATGTTTTGTTTGCAAGCCCGTTACTATAGAAACAAATATTTGTACATTAAAAATAAATCCTGCTATACTGAAAATTAACTGAAGCAGCATGGGTCAACAATTTTTAATACTAATATATCTTTGCTTTAAAAGTCAGTTTAAAATTAAAAATTTTTTAAATGAAAAATGATGGAAATGATCAATTTTGACTTAAAAAAGTTTCAAATCTAATAGCTTCATAATAAAACTTTTATAATTAGATCGTCTCGCATTTAAACGTTTAAAATTAAAACATATAACAGATGAATTATTATGATTACGTTTAAAGTTAAATAATCTTTTAAAAGAATTCCATTTTTTAAATTTACAATTTCAAAATTAAGAAGTGTGTAATCCGGCATTATAAAATCAGGGTGTCCAGCTACCCGGGAAATTCGGAAATTTGCCTGAAATCTTGTGCATCTTGAAAAATACGGGAAAATAATGGAAATTCCTCAGCAGATCTGAAAAATATGTGGTCTCAAATTTAGACAGCAATTTTCATTTTCTGCGTCAAATTATTATTATAAAATTATACGATTCAATGGTAAAAGCGCGTGTCGAGTTTAACGTGGTCGATTCATTGCTAACCAATCAGGAGCTGTGAAATCCTTGAAATTTACTACCCAAAACCAGGGTTAGGTAATCAATCTAATTACTGATGCCAGAATAAAATTGAAAGATTTTTTTTATTTTTTCTAGTAAATTCCTGATCGTGTTATCGTCCTGAGTTTTGAATTGAAGGGCCGGATAATACAAATGACCGAGCGCGCGAAAAGCTGTAAAAAGATTGTCCAACTTGGTCGAAAATGGAAATCGCAAATTTCCATTAACAAAAAATATGCCTCAACACGGCTTGTCGAGGCGCATCTTTTTTCTCTAAGGCATTTTTTCGTAAAAAATATAGTTTTCAAAATAAAGAATGAAAACTAATTTTTGTTGTCCTGCAAAAATCAATAAATTCAATGTTTTATAAAACTCAAACTATCCTTTCTCAGCAAATAATAGACCAAATCACTTGAAATGTGAAATGGAAGTTCGGGATTTCTCACCGAAGTCAACGATGTGAATCAAAGTAACGTAGCGATTTATGGTTAAATAATATCGATCGATATATCGATCGACCCGAAAAGCCGTATTTTCTACATTTCACGTAGCGAGGAAGTTTTTCATTTTACCAAGTCTCGCTTTAAGAAACATATTTTCATGATCGTCAATATTTGGCCAAGTTTCGAGCTTAATTTGACATCGATCCAATGAAAATTGTAGGAGTAAAGGAAATTTTAAAGAAAAGCATCGGCGCGCGCGGCCGCAGAGTCTCAGCGCTCGCAGAACCTTCAACACTGGCCAAACGTGAATGTTTTGCGAACCCATGATCCGTTGATTATAGCACATAATTGTTGTTCACAACTTATTTAACGATATTTTTACCCATGTTCAATCGGTTCGCGTACTATTATACTCGAGACTTTATTTCTGCTATTCGAAAATCGTAGATTCAAAAATCGCGTTCTGTCAAATCACGTTGAAAGATGTCTATTATACTCGAGATATTATTTCTGCTCTTCGCAAATCGTACATTCAAAAACCGCGTTCTGTCAAATCACGTTGAAAGATGTCGGGCATGAAATGTCATCAAAGCATAGGTCGGAAAATATCGAGAATAAAATCGAGAAATACTGATTCCTGGGCTCAAAACGTCAGGAAAACATCGAAAAATTCGGTATGTATCATTTTCATAACACGGAAAGAAAAAACGGGAAACGAATGACTAAAATCATTGGTATGCGTGTGATAATCATCGAGATGAGGTTTTTTCCTATTATGGTATAACGCACTAAACCATCTATGTATGTAAATATTCATGTTCGGATAGAATGAAAAAGGTGTCCGGAGGTTAGCTTAGTATCATAACATTGCTTCGCACACGGTTTGTGAATGGCATTCTTTGCGAATGCTATGGGTGGATGCGAAGTCGATCTTCGCATGTTTGTACGCGATGAAAACACACTGTTTTAAAAATTTAACATTATTTGCTATAAATTCTACTAAAATATGAGTATTTTTTCAAATACTTGGTGGTTACTTTGTGTTTATGGAAATTTCCATAATGTTTTCTTCATTTTGCCTTCTTCGTGTACGTTTGTCACACTTTACAGTCAAATTTTAGTAAATTTTTTTGATCATATTGTTATTTTGTCGCAGGAACCAGAGTACGTAATGATTAAAGTGATAGTGCCCGCGCGGCCTTTGGATCTACGATTTTCGAATAGCAAAAATACATTCTTGAGTATAATAATACGCGAAGCGCTTGAACATTGGTAAAAATATCGGTAAATCAATTGTGAACAACAATTATTTGCTGTAATCAACGGATCATGGGTTCGCAAAACATTCACGTTTGGCCAGTTTTTCGGGTCGATCGATACATCGATCGATATTATTAAACTATAGATCGCTACGTTACTTTGATTCACATCGTTGGCTTCAGTGAGAAGTCACGGACTTCCATTTCACATTTCAAGTAATTTGGTTTATTAGTTTACGAGAAACTGTAGTTTAAGTTTTATAAAACATTGAATTTATTGATTTTTGCAGGGCAAAGAAAAATTAGTTTTCATTTTTTATTTTTAAAACTATTTTGTTTACGAAAAAATGCCTCAGAGAAAAAAGAAGGGCCTCGACAAGACGAGTCGAGTCATTTTTTTGTTAATGGAAATTTGTGATTTCCATTTTCGACCAAGTTCGACAATATTTTTACAGCATTTCGCGCGCTCGGCGAGTTGTATTATCCGGCCCATCAATTATAAACTATTGAAACTGAAGCTCTAAATTCTTTTTCTTCAAACGCTGAATACTTTACGCGTATAAAATGGAAGCTCTCAATATTATTTGATGGAATAATTTTAAATGTAATGACATATGAATCCACGTTTTCATTTTCTATGCTCTAAATGGAAGAACGAATCAATACATTTAAAACAAATTTTTAATTATATAATTTTGAAGCAGTTATTTTAGATTAGAAACATTAAAACATAAACATTTTTCAATTGATGCTTTAAAATCAAATTTTTAATTCAAAGACGTTGAAATAAATAATTGGTCAAGTGTTATTTATAAATCAGAAATTGAAAATTTTACTTGCAGTTTCAAAATTCAATAAATTGAAACAATTAAAATTCTTACCTTAAAAGGTGAAACTTTGCACTCAACGATTCAAGACTTTCTATTTGAAAAAATTCACTTTTAAATTGTTTAGTTTTGAATATTTGACCTATAATTGCTTATTTTATATAAACAACCCAATACTGATAAATATTTTAAAAATTTCCTTTTTTAATTAAAAAATTTCAATTCTGAATAGGTTAAAAATGTAATAATTTAAAACTGAAACAATATTTGAATAATAATCGCTGGAGGAATTATATTGACCCTCCATAATAAAATTTTGTAGAAATTGTTGATGTAAGTTGTTGGCTTTAGGGTCAGGAGAATTGAGACTAATTAAGTTGTTTCAAAC
>JAAAKG020134686.1:0-13765 GCA_010014905.2 Druon quercuslanigerum | reverse complement strand
AGCAGTGTTGCGGAGTGAACATGTTATTTAAATAAATAACACGAGAATTCCAGATCAATCTAAAAATTGTATAACCCCTTCCTCAAACTACTTCCCTCCCCACCGAGTGAGTCACGCCTACCCCGAAAGGGAAACGGCGTAATGGTGTAATAATAATAATAATAATAAAAATTAACTTCAAATTCTTAGGGCATAGAAAAGTTTTTATAATATAAAAAATAATGTGTGGCAGTTGGGCCATACGGCAGAAGTGAAACTTTGATGGACTAACTTTGACATTTTTCATGAGGAATCGTCATGAATTCTGAGGAGCTCGCGCATTGCTTAGACACGAATAAAGAGGGAAGGTATAGAGTATAGACTATTGAAAGTATGCGTGTAATTCAAGGATGTAATACATAGGGTGGACACGCTGTGGTTTACCAAAAAGTATGCAAGATGTCTTACACAGCAATGCTTTTCTTATGGGCTTGTTATTCTTTTCATTAATTTTTGAAATTATTGGGTCCGGATCATGCCAACCCCCAGTGCATCCTTTGCGGATTCTCTTAATTTCGCTCAGTTAAAAAGTTAAGGATGACCTGGCAAAAATGCATAAAGTTACCTTGCGATATCTCTCATTTTATAGCAAATAATGTTATCCTTAATGATAAAGTTGATGCATTTTATAAAGCAGGTAAGGTAAGTAAATAGTTTTATATTCGATAATAATGTTAACTTTAGGTAAAAAAATGATAAAAATGTCTGTTTGATTATTATAAATAAACTTATAAACAATAAATAAAAAATTAGAAAATAAAAGAGTCTGGGATAATTTGCTTTTTTTTAAATTAGATCCGTTAGCGACAATTTTTTCAGTAGATACACTTGAGAAATAATGCCCCATAAGTTGTGAAAAAATAAGACAAATTCACCATTTTTTTTTACATTGGAGCCTGCGCGTACAAAACCCTTTCGTGAGATCGCTTGTTGACATCTTCTCGGACTGCTTTTTTTGTAATTATGAGAATTATGGTTATAAGTTTATCAATAATAATTAGGCAGACTTTTAATTTTATATTTTTAGCTAAAGTTAACATTACCATTAAATAATAAATTATTTACTGAACTTACATGAATTATAAGATGCATCAACTTTATTCTTCAGGATAACAATATTTTCCTTTCAATGAGAGATATCGCAATTTAACTTGTCGTATTTTTGCAAGTTTATCTCCAACTTCTGAACTAAACATTTTATTTTAAACTTGAAGGTAATAATGATAAATAAAAAAGGTCATATTAGTAAAACCATAGGTTCATATAAATTACCTACAAGTTATCATGAATTACTATAAATTTTTTAAAAATACAAGAAATATTGCTAAATTCGCGTCTTTGGTTCTTTGCTAAGATTTTTTCTAGCTTATGCTATAAGCTTCACACTAGTCTGGAACTGCCTACTTTCCGCAATTTTTAGACAATATACTATTTTGTATACATACCCCAGCCATTGAAAAAATGCCATAAGTTTGTCACTAATGTTGCAGGTCTCACAAACCGGATGTAATATGGCAATGACAAAGAAGGGAAGCCAGCAGAAGACGAACGCTCCGGTGATGATTGCCAGTGTTTTCGCCGCCTTCCTCTCGCGTTTCGAGTCGGCGGCTATTTTTTTTCTACGATGTACTACAGGTCGAGGGGATGCATCCATCGTCGAGGGATCCGGATCCAAGCCATTGTGGTAGGACGTTTTCTCCGGCGAGGTATTCGGCGAACTTGCGTTCGTCAAGGCCGTGGTATTCGTCGTAGTGGTCGTCTCTGCGAAAAAGCAAAATCGTCCAACTGAACTTAGTCGAGTTTTCAGCTGGAATCTCTAAGCTCCATAAAATATTGAAAAGCCGAAGTGGAGACGTGAGAAATATGTGCATCAATATTCATGAAACAATTTCAAGAAAAGGTTTTGTATTGTACATACAATGCAAGATATTTTTATCAAATAGGCTTCTTCTGCTTTCAAAAAATCTTATTTTCAATGGAAAGTTAAAAATTGTAGAAAAAAAACAGTTTGAAACAGAATTTTAAAAAATTGTTCCTTACCCTGTTTTCTTCAATTCTAGGATATTTAACGCAACATTTATTTAATGCAGATCAATTTTGAATTAAAAACTAAATTGGACTAGTGGAAAAATGCTTGTATAGTAAAAACTGGGGGTTCACTAAAGTTGCAGCTCAAATAAAATTTGGTATCATTTAGAATATGAGCTTTAATAGATACCTGTAGAGAGCCAAAATGGTTCCTTTACAGCGCACCTGAACACGGTAAAAAAAAGGATCAATTTTGTAGCCGAGCATTATGCTCCAGCGATCATTTGACTCTCGCGATCATAATGATTAGTCCATTTGGATCAATTTGATCTTTTTTTTTGGTTCATTTGTCAGACTAAACAAAATGGCGGCCAATTCTTGGCGCCGGTGTCATAACTTCATGATCTAATAATGGTATCTAACCGCACTAGGCTAAAGTACAGTAATAAATATACTATAAATTTGATATAATAGAGTTGAACATGAACCTCCAGTCATCTGGTGCGCGCGTGTCGCCGGTTAGGTCTTTGCAGTTCTCGAGTGAAAAAGACCTCTATTTCGTACCGATGTTTGCATTAGAAATTTTCGGAGCCTGGCTATAATAAACCTTTTCGCTTGAAAGTAGGGAGGGCCTAAATACTTGAATTTGACTTTGAGTGATGCAACGCGTTTAAAGAGAGACGGGTCTTCCTAGAGTTAGGCGGTTATATATTATTATAATTATCTTATTATAATATTGCAGCTCGGTCATCATTTACTGTCGTTAGAGTAAATATTCGTTTTCGAAAGATAATTTTGAAAACTTTACCATAAAAGTAAAGAATGATAAGTGTCATACATAATCAGCTGACAGACGACAATACGTACGTCCAGAAGACTACTGATACTGAGTAACTAGTGAAACTGACTCATTAAATGAGTGATATGATTAACAGTGAAACACTTCTGGCTGTTTCAACAATTTCACTGCAGTGATTCCGACAAAAGATGAAACTCATTTGGCCCTTAAACAGTATTCCTTAGAAAACAATTAATTCTTCCATGAAAGTCAAAACAGAATGAAAGGTTCCCAAAAAAGAGCAAGTAAGCAAAAGTAACATATAATCTATATAGAGGTGATTCACACTACGTTCTTCAGTGTTCGTATTGATAGGTAATACAATATATTCTATATATATATGTGTATCCAGTCCAGTATGGCAGCTACCACGTACAAAATCAGGTCTGTAATTTCATGATATTCTTTATTAAATTACTCAATGTTTTTATGGTGCCTCAAAAATGGTTGTACTGGGGTTTTGTAGGTCGCTGCATTCAAATCTAAAGTTTGAATTTCCAAATTCAAAATTACAGATGCAATATGGCCCACTAAAGGTCAAAATGCATTTTTCTGGTTTGAAGTGTAGTATAACGAGAAAGAATGGAGATAGCTCAACACATTTTTTTACATTCTCATCATTTATGATTGAAAAAGTAATATAACTTTCGAAAATTTGACACCACAGTTTTTCAACAGATCTCCATGTTTCGAGACTCCCTGAATCCGAAAATAAATTTTTGACGATAACGTCTGTCTTTCCATACGTCCGCAATCACGCTAACTCTCGAAAAAATAAACGGATCAAGTCGATTTATCCTGATCACTTTTTTGTATAAAAAGAATAATTTTAGAGATTTAGCATTTTTAGCATTTTTTAAATTAATCGAAAATCAAAATTTCAAGCCAAAAATCCCACGATATGAAAAAAAGTCAAGAAAAGAAAAACATTGATTATGTATAGCCCTTCAAGATTATTATAACAACTTTTTAGATTTTCTTGAAAAATCAAAAATTCAAATTTTGATTACACAAAAAATAATGAAAAATTCAGTTTTTTGGTACAACTATGCAGGATGCGAAAAAACATAAAAGAACAAAAATTGTGGTACCAACAAAGATCTACAAATTCGTTATTAATAACTTCTTGATAGGATGCGTACTTTTTGTTTTATTGGTAAAAAATAATATTGGAAATAAAAAAATATAAACTTGTGGAAAAACGACAGAAGTTATGAATAAAAAATGATAGAAAAAGTTATTCGCCCACAAAAAGGGATAAAAATTCGTAATTATTTATTACATTTTTATCATTTATGTCTGAAAGAGAAATTATAGCTTTTGAAAAATCCTGAAAATGTCCATTAACAAGTTTCGGATAGGACTCGTAATTTTGTTTTTATTTGTCGTCAGTAGCATGCAGAAACTCGAAAATTCGAGATAGAGAAAAATGTCTGAAAAAAGGATTGTAGATTTTTTATTCGCGAGTGTCGCATTGAGAATGTGTACCTCAATGCCTACAGAGCTCTAAGCAACATAATCTTTACCTATACTTGATCAAGTCAAAAATTCAGAATATGAAGACGTACATATATACTGCGATCTAAAAGAGAACTTTTTGAGAAAGTTTCACTCAAGCATTCCAAATGCAAAGCATAAGTATCCGAGTGCGAAGCGCGAGGCAATTATTTATCGAGCGTAAAGCGCGAGATTCAACAGACGCACGCCCTAGGCGCATTCAAACTTGCGAGCGGGTTAATTTAAGGGGTGAAGTTGAGCATGTTTAAAAAATCGATGACCTTTTGCTTTTATTTTTACTGAATCACAAAGGTTTTTTTTAAATTGTAGCAAATGTAATGCAGATTAACGAAAAATATATTAGGATACCATCAACCCCTAAATTAGGGGTTGAAATAAGGGGTAAGTGGCTAAAAATCATAAAATACCCTGAAAAACATATTGTAAAGGGTTTTCGTGGGTAGTAAAAACGATTCTAATAACCATTTCTTCAAAATCCTCAACTGTATGGATGGTTTCTAGTTATCATTCTCCTTTCTCTGGGTGGAAATGGACAGTGAGAATCTGAAAACGCGAAATGTCGCAGAATAGAATTGTAAACGGTTTTCGTGGGGGTTGAAAATCATTTCAGCAACCATTTCTGCATTATTCTCTACTGTGTGGATAGTACCTCTTCCACCCCCCCCCCCCAACTCTAAAGAATTTGCGAAGAAGGCATTCTGTAGACTTTGTATCTTTTCGTGAATTAACCTTATCAGTAAAGTATATGTACTAATTAGATTGTTAATTGTTTACCTTTAAGCTAAAACGCGTACGCCAATTATTTTTCTGAGAGAATATGTTTCTTAAAGCGAGTATTAATTATTTTTTAGTGTAATTTAGATTGTGATAGAATATGATATAAATCAAGCATATTATTTATAATTTGCCAGTAAGCATGACTTCACTATTTTTAAGAAATATGCGATAACGATAATCTATGTTTCCATACTTTTTGCATGCAAAAATATAGATATTATAATACAATATTATAATATCTATACAGTTTTGAATAAATTATAATGAATAAATACTTGGAGTTGTTTCTTCTTATATTATTACTAAATTAAATTATTGCTACAATATCTTACCAATATTGCATCAATAATTTATTAAAATAATAATATAATTACCTCTCTCTCTCTCAAAAATGCAATAAATTAAAAAATGTACTTTATTAAAGAAAATTGTAACGTTGGAAACTAAAGTTCTTTAACGATGTAACAACGTTGTAATAACGTTGTAAGGACGTTACAAATGTCAGCAGTCTGTCCATCTGAAAGTGTTTTCAACGTTTTATAAACGTTTGTAAAACTTATAATGTTTATTTGTATATTATTAATATCTCGGAAACGGCTACAGATAGAGCAAAAAGCGTCTTAGTAACATTTTCTAACGTTACTACAACGTTAAAGTAACTTTCAATTCTAATGTTACAAGTTCAAAATTCTAACATTTTACTAATGCTGTACTAAAACTGTACCAATATTGCACTAATAAGATATGAAATTAATAATATAATTATTTCTCTCTCCAAATTTTAACTAAATTAAAAAATATATTTATTAAAACAAAGTTTTGTTACCGAAAGGATATTCAACACCCACGAAAACCATTTGCAAATCTATTCAGCGATATTTCGCGTTTTCAGATTCTCGCTGGGCATTTTCATCCCTAGAAAGGAAAATGATAGCGAGAAGCAATCCATACAGTTGAGGATTTTGAAGAAACGGTTACTAGAATCGTGTTTATAACCCACGAAAACCCTTTACAATGTTTTGCAGCGAATTTTCTGATTTTTAGCGACTTACTCTTTATTTCAGCCCCTAATTTAGGGGTTGCTGGTATCCTTATATTTTTTTCTTTAATCTGCATTAAATTTACTACAATTTAAAAAAATTTGTATTGATATCACCCCTCACTTCAATCCCTACAATAAATAATGTAGGCATTCTTATACATTTTCCTTTAATTCGCGTAACATGAAGTTTATTTAAAAAAAATGGTTGAGTTATCTCTATTCTTTCTCGTTATATTAGATTTTAAACCAAAAAATGCAATTTGTCCTATAGTGTGTGAGCGAATACTTGTCGAACAGGCCAAGCAAGTATAATCAAACGATGGATGTTGTGGGGTGTTCCCATCTATAATTTGGAATTCCAAATGCAATATGGCTGACCAAATATGGAGGGTATTTTCAAAATGACCAGTGTCAGAAATATTTTAAAATTTTTTGGCGTGGGTGACAGTTTTTTCTTAGTACGCTCATTAGGGATCTGTTGTTAACAATTGGAACTTGAAGATCGTCTATCTATTATAGTACTAATTACAAATTATGTATTTTTCGACATTTTATGTTGTGCAATAACTTTCAGAGTTTGAGCGGCATTATGTGGTAATTGTTTTTTATACAGCCTAATATTCCTTAAGCCATATGGGAAGCGTACAGATTTGAAAAAGCGGTTTTATAAAAAAATTCTTATTTAAAAAAAAATCATCCGGGTTGGTAAAATATGAGTATATTTTTAAAAAAGTGCGACTTCTTAAGAATTTAACACTTCGTAAAATGGAAACCTCGAGACATTTCATATTTCAGTTAGGCTGAAATCCTTTCTTCATAGTTTAGTCTAAGATACCGTAGTGTTCGGACGTGTTTACGTTTCGCTCGTGCTCGTGAGTGTTTACGTTTGGTGGTGAGTTAGTTCGGGTATTTATGTGTGCTGTGTCTGTGATTATCAAATTCTGTGACTCGACAGAGTCAGTGGGCTTTTCTTACGGCTTTTTAAAGCCAACTCGTTAGAGAATAGGGGGTGCTTCTAGTTCAGAAGCACACGCATCATTCATATTTTTCATATCAACCACAGTCAAAACAAATCAGGTCTTCCTATTCCCACGTTGCTCAACAAGTTCAAGTGCCAACGAAAGATCAAGTTGTCGTAATCGAAGCTATAGAGGGTGTCTATGTCCATGAGCATACAATTGCTATTGTCAAACTGACTGACCCTGAAAACATACGCTTGGTATCAGGTATTTCTCACAGTAGAATCTGCTTATACATGAATAGCAAGGTAACCGCTGACAGACTTACTGAAGGTCGAAAGAAGGTTATTATCGGCTCTCATTCACTGGGAATTCGACCTTTAATTTCTAAAGCCAAACGTATTATTATTTCAAACGCTCGTCCCATAATCCCTAATGAAAGAATCATCGATGAGCACACAAAGATCAAAGTCTCTCCATGCTCGCAAATAAAATACATTCGCGCTGGTATCAACGACCCTGATTTCTCGCATATTCTAAGTTTCTGGCGCCAAATGTATATCAATCCAGATGGTATTAAGAAACTTCCTCCTTCAATTCCTGTCGATCTCGAAAACACAACGCATTATATTTATATTTCAGCAGAAAAACTGTCATACTTTTTGTGCCGAGAAGAGGGTCACCTGACTAAGCACTGTAAAAACGTCTCTATTAATATGCAGGTCAGTGTTGTGAACTCCTCGAACGTGGATAACGATATCTTAATCAGCTGCATGGACGTCGCTTCAGTTGATCAAGTTACAGTATCTCCTGAGCTTAGCAAGCTTACGTCCGAAGTCGAAAAGAAAAGCGAAATGCTTTTCTGGCTGGTAAAATTATCACTACCGACATAAAAGCCGAAGTAAAAGATACAAGAAATAGCAAGAAGCTCAAACTCTCCGACAGAAGAATTGTAAGCAAAGAAGAAGTCGAGCTACAATTAAATCCAGCGAAAGAACATGCAATCAGTGCAAATAATTACCCTCTCAACTACAGTTAGCTTACAGATTTACTGGTTAGCACGTTCGGAAAATCAGACATTTCCTCTGTAGCTAAACAGTACACTTTAGACACTGACCCTTTTACAAGAATGCTTGAACAATTAATTTTTCATTTGAGTGAAAAAAACCTGAAAAGTCGTATTAAAAGAATAATTGCACGCTTAAGTTCTTCTGACTCTACCATATTATCAGACACCTAGAGTGAGCAGAGCACAGACGGCTACAAAGACAGTAATTTTTAACTAACATTTATAATGATTCATGAAGTTAATAAAAGCTTAAAAATTCAGTACTGGAACTGCAGAAGTTTTCAACAAAATCGCCCTGAAATCGAAACCTTTTTGGCTGAGTTAAACATTCTCATTTGTGTGGAGACGTGGCTGACACCTGAGACTCAAGTAAGTTTTCCCGACTTCCTTACAGTGAGTAGGGATCGCCCCCACTCCCGTGGAGGAGGCATCATCTTCTTAATACGTCAATCTTTAGCGTACATTGAATTAGACTCCTTAGAATCTCCTTGTGATTCCGCTAAACTTTGCGGCATTCATTTAAATAATGTTAATCCTTGCTTTGATCTAACTGCATGCCATAGAACCCCCGGTTTCGTTTTAAATCAAATTGAATGGGATAAAATCATAAAAACATAGGTCACGATAGGTGCTACTCACTCGTGGGAGACTTTAACGCTCATAATAAAAATTTGAATTGTCGAACTACAGATTCTAACAAACAAAGATTAGACAACTCAATTTCCTCCCATGACGATGTTTTTATTCATAATGTTGACTCTTACTTCCACATGGATACTTATATAAATTTAAAATCGAACATTGACCCTATTATTTCTTCAACAAATTTTGCCCACAAAATAAATGTTAACGTCTCAGACGAAACCTGGGGTTCCTATCAATACACGATCTTTATTAATTTAATAGTGGACAGACATTTATATCGTAAAAAGTCCTTTAAAATAAAATCTGTTAGGACTAACTGGGCAATTTTCAAAAAGAAACTGGAAGATCAATACGATAAATTTCTGTTATAAGACTATGATTCTTTAAACCTTGCCGAACAGTATGCTTGCAATACTTACATTAATAAAAACTCCGTTCCTTTGTGGGACACTGAATGCGACAAACTAAAACGTTTACGACGGGCATCATGAAAAAAGTGGAGATACGGAAATAATCTTGAAGATTTAATCTTGTATAAAAAATATGCTGCTTTAGCTGAAAAAAACTTTTAAAGCAAAGAAAAAATAATTTTTTCGTAAATTTTCTGAATCTATAAACTTTCGTACTAGCCCTTTCGTACTAACCCTTCTTGACTTTCGTCAAAATTAACCCTCCTCATTTAGCTCAAAATTTGCAATTATATATTGACACAAATTTATCTACAGACAAGATTAACTCTCCGATTATTTCCAGCTGTCAAAACAACGATTTCTTAGAGAAACATTTTTCCTTCGTTGAATTTAATGTAGCGCTTAACTGGAAAAATGTTAGCTCAGCTCCTGACATGGATGGGATTGATTTTGAAATCCTAATTGAATTTTCCATCAAGTTTAAATTGCTTATTTTGGATATTTTCAACTGAATGTACTAGAAGAACTGTTTTTCAACTATGTCAAAAAATTCCTATGTTCATTTTATCGCTAAAAATGATGGCAAAAAATTTCGCCCAATTTCTTTAACATCATGTACATATAAACTATTTGAGACAATGATTAAAAATAGAATGCAATGGTGGGCAGAGGCAAATAATTTGATCTCTGAAAGTCAACGCGGTTTCAGGAAAGGTCACTCTTGCGCGGATAACTTATCTAATTTAAACCTTAAAGTCGAAGAAGCTTTCTGTGAAAGAAAGCAAGTCCTAGCTGCCTTTATTGACGTACGCGGTGCTTTCCCGAATGTGCAAATCGAGAAACTAATAAATATTCCTGCTGCCATGGGATGTTCTGAACGTTTATTACAATTTATTATCTTTATCACTTTTGAAAGACAGAAATTTACGGAATCTCTAGGCGATCAACCTCAGATAATATATACGGGCGTGCCTCAGGGTGGAGTTTTAAGTCCTCTCATCTACATCTAGCCGGAATTGTTAATAACTTACAAAAGAATATTATTGTATCTCAGTTTGCTGATAACATTGCACTGTACATAAAATTCAACTCGGTTAGATGGACTAAGAGCACTCATCAGAACGCTATTATAAGAATTCGAAACAATCTCAATCAGCTAGTTCTAGAATTAGAACCGGAAAAACCACTCCTTATACACTTTAACAACAAACACATTGCGCCCGGTAATGTAGAAATTCAAATCGGTAATCACGTTATTAAATCCAGCGAATCTACTTGCTTTCTGGGAATTTTTTAATCACAAATTAGCTTTCTATCGTCAAGTTACAGAGGTACATAAAAGAGGCTTTAGAGTGTTAATATTATGAGATACCTTTGTGTTACTTGGTGGGGTGCAAACCCTACGACTTTAATCATGTTTCATAAAATTTATATACGGTCGATTATAGACTACGCAAGCTTCATTTATTTCTCTACTAGAAAGTCTCAAATCGATAAATTGGAAAAGATCCAATATAACGCTGTAAGATTTGAGCTTGGTTTTCGGATCAGCACCCCAAAAAACATTTTGTTAGCTGAATCAAAACTGCCTTTTCTAAAAACTCGAGCTGCTTATCTTTGCAAAAATTATTTGTCGAAAACTTTCTCTAATCAGGAATCTCAAACTTGGAAATGTGCAAAAAGTTTCTTGAACATCACCAAAAAACGAAATGTAAAAGCTAAAAAAAATATTCCTAACTGCTTGATAGACTGTTTTGTGCTAGCTAAGCATACGATCGATCAACCGAAATATAATATTTACTGCCACGAATACGATGCTATCTATCTAACTTTTCCACTTTGGAACGACTCCTAAAACTGTAATCAATTTTAAACGGGGGGGGGGGGGATTCACTTAAAAAACGTCTCATAAATATATATATATATATATATATATATATATATGATTTTGATATGTGATAAAATTATAAAATATTTATATACAGACAAAAAATTATCTCAAGAAAGTTAAATGTAAGTTTATAGATACGTTAGACCTAACAATATCCGTGCGCTGCCACTGGATAAATTGGACGCGGCACCCTCGAGCGTGAAAATATCAATTTGACCGAAAAAATATCTTCGTCTTAATCTTTCTTCAACATTATCTTGAAGAGCCTAAAAGAGCTTTTTTTAAAAATGAAAAAAAAATAAAATAAATTATTTTAAAAAAATCGCTATATCACTTTTTTAAAGTTCACGAAAAGGGCTTTCCAAACTACTGTCATAAAATTTGTATCGGGTTAGCATAAAAGAAGTTATATGATAAGTATATCATAGTATATCATCATAATCATAATATATAAGAAGATATATATATCATCCCTTCTTAAAGTTGAAGATTTACCAAAAAAAAAGGTGTTATAGTTTTTACTTGTTAATAAGAAAGTTTGTGGCAAGATTGTTTGTAGTTGACTGATAAATTATGCATTTGTGTTTCCTATCGGAATCTCTTGCAAATCGTTTGGAGTATTTGTAAAAATTCACAGTGTTGGAGGTAGCTTTGACCTAGTTTCCGTTTATGATTAAGAATTTAGTATACTCAGAACTAAATTGATATTTCCAACATCATGCCGTATAATACATCCCGACTTGAAAAGAGTACAATAGATGAGACTAGTCATTTCCGGTCAATTTTGGGCAGCTGAATCCAAATTCGGGCTCAGAAATACTCTATCGCATCAGGATTTTTAAATATTCTAACCAAATGTGCAAAAAACGTGATTTTGTCCTATATTTGCGGTTGTGTACTGTCGCTCCTTCTTTTTTTCTCAGAAAGTCATACATAACAGTTTAAGGCATTACTCCTACCCTTTCAAATGCCTTTGAATTTCCTAAAATATCTTTTTTCTTCGCCAACGAATTCAATTTTGAAAATTTCAAATATTAAGAATTTTACAGGTCCGGAAATACAGATATCTGTACTATAGTTTTTTGGGGTTCAGGTTTGTGGGTTTGGAGTTTATGGTTTTGGAGTTTATGGGTTTGGGATTTGTGGGTTTCGGGTTTGTGGGTTTCGGGTTTGTGGGTTTAAGGTTTGTGTGTTTGGGGTTTATGGCAAGTGAGCTTGGCTTTGTAGGTTTTAGCTGGAAAAAATAAACAAGAATAGTATAGTCAGAACTGTAGCACAGACAACTGTGTATTTTCGGGTCTGTAAAATTCTTCATATATGAAATTTTCAAAATTGAATATCTTGGCGACTAAAAAAGATATATTAGCAAAATCAACGGCATTTGACAGGGAATGAGTAATACTTTTAAATGTTATGTACAGTTCTTTCAGAAAAAAATAAGAAACGACAGTACATGACCTCAATTATAGGCCAAAATGAGGTTTTTTACACTGCTTGGTTAGAATATTTGAAAATCTTGATGTGATAGAGAATTTGTGAGCCGGGAGTTGGATTCAGCAACCCAAAACTGCCCGGAAATAACTAGTATTATCTATTGTACAATTTTCAAGTCGTGCTGTGTAATAGTTCTATGTAGTAATAATCCTCGGTTTGCGCTTAAAAATTAATCAAGACTAAGCGAATTCGATCAATATGAGGCTCGATAAAGCCACACCGTTATGAGACTTCCAATGCATCCAATATAGATAGATATATTGGCAAACTCAGTCATATCTAAATTTATGAAATACATGTGTGTTATTGACACTTTAACCACCTATTTTGTGAATAGTAAGTTCCTGTTTGCCGACGACTGAGAGAAGTCTGTGGCGAGTGCAGTCGAATCTCTCTATAAAGAGAAGCTTGGGAACCAAAAATCGCGCTATAACGCCGGGAAAGGGGTCGGTACGAATGGGGTGTTAAATGTGTGTTTGTGTGTGTGTGTGTGTGTGAGTCTGTGTCTCATGATATCAAGAGAACTATGCCCAAGTGTAAACGATTTGATAGCTTATAAATAATGAATTTCACTTTTTTCTTTGGTTTGAATATTGTGTAATTATTATTATAGTTTTCTAAGTAACGAGCATTTAAATGGTTTTTTATCGTGTAGTACGTTTATAAATGATCCAAGTACGAAAAACATGCTGTTACCCTTAAATAAGAAAATTTATGCTTTAAACTATAAATTTAATACTTAAAATAACAGATGTCGATTGCTGATTCAAATATGCGTGCTCTCATGACGAAATAGTGTGGATGAGGAGGAAGGTATTAAGTATTTCCACTTGTGACGTCATTTTAAAATGTGCGAACACCTAAGGGAAAACAGAGCATTGTATACATTGCGTCGCGTGTATTATATTAGTTCAAGATTAGTGTTTACTGGTAAATTAAAAATATCTAGTGAAATCTTTTTGAGTTTATCTGTTCAACTTTTATTATTATTACACCATTAAGCCGTTTCCCTTTCGGGGTAGGCGTGACTCACTCGGTAGGGAGGGGAGTAGTGT
>JAAAKG020134685.1:0-13765 GCA_010014905.2 Druon quercuslanigerum | reverse complement strand
TATATATATAAAATTCGCGTTGCTTTGTCTAGAACAGTTAGGCCAATTTTGAAAACATAATTTTAATTACAAGAGGATGTAATATAGAATAAAAAACCTAAACGATCATGAAATGATTTTAAATTATTGGAAGTCATAATATATATTTTTAAACATATATCTATACTTTAAAATGTTTATTAAAAAAGAAATAAGGAAAATTTACAGAGATCAACATTTTTACGATTCGTTCCGGTACTATTGAAAGGGGAAACTTGTCACAACTCCCTAGAGGATCTCTATATAGTACTAGATAACAAACAAAATCTGAATTTTTCAGAACAGCGAAATAACATTCCGTGAAATCGAAATCACCATTTAAAAATATAATAAAAGTTTACTCTCAAGCTAAAGTGCTTCTGAATTGTGGTCAAAAAAGGAACGTACGATTTGAACCACTTGGTTGCTGTTCATGAGTTTGTTTTAAAAAAAAAATTCCAATTTTGAGTAAATCATTCAAGAATTTAGAGCTTCCAGTTTCGTTGGTTTTGAGAATAGTCTTTGGATAGTAAATAAAATTTTACTTGTCAATGTAAAAAATTATAATGAATTTTCCCCCGAGATGAGGGGGAGATTTTCATTACAATTTCATAAATATGTGATCAGTAAAATTCGTTTTTACTTATGGATTAATCTTATAGATAATAAGTATATTCTTCTAGCAAAAAAATTAAATCCCTTCCCTTCATTTATATATTTCTACTTGAATTATATTGGATTGTATTGGATTGTATTAGTCAGCCACAGTATATTTTTTATGAGAAAAGATATTTGGGTTTAAGCAAATATTTTTTAGCCGTGAGTAGAAATGGAAAATCGTGAGCAGCCTAATTACTTTGTCTTTGGATGCTAGCCAGGTTGTCTAAATAGATAATGATTTTAGGTGACAGCTATGGAAATACTTTAAATATAAAATTCTGTTTCTAAATCAGTAATATATAAAGTACAATATAAAAGTATTTTCAAAAATATCGCTTTTAATATATACAATTTTTTAATATTTTTTAGAAAAAAATATTTTTGGCAGAAGAATGATTGGACAAGTAGAAGCGTAAGGTATCTTTCAGACCTTTAAGAATATTCAAGGTCAACATTAGTTTCTGAAAAAATAAGTTAGGTAAATGAGTAATGCCTGAACAATGCTTATATTTCCAAATTAGACATTATTCGTTCGAGAGAAAAATGTTACATTTTAGCCTATTTCTACGTCTGGTTAAAACAATCATTATCTACTTATATAGTCTGCCTACCATCTAACGACTTTTTTCTGAATAATAATATATTTCTAATTATTCTTCACGAACTTTTTCGTTCAAAATACATATGCTTGCCATCATCTATTGTTTAAAATTGAATTTGTTAAAAAAATAATTTTTCTAACAAAAAATTTAACTATTCTATTTCTTTTGGAAACTGGACTTTTTAGTATATCTGTTCAAAAATTCAAGTATTTACTAAAAAAATCGTCTTTTGGTACAAAATTATTCTTCTTGACTGAAAATTTATCTTCGTAGGTCGGAAATTCAAATATATGTTTAAAATTTAAATAAATTGTTGAAAGTTTAACTATTTTGTTGGAAATTCAACTGTTTTGTTACAATTATATTTTTTGTTAAAAAATTCAACTGCTTTATTATAAATTTGCCTTCTAGGATTGAAAACTCATCTTTTCTGGTTGAAACTGAAATTTTATGTCGAAAATTCAAACACAGCCTTCATAAATATTGGTTATTTTTGGCTTGGTATTTTTTTTTAAAAGTCAGCTTCTATGTTTTAAGATTCTATTGTTTTCTTTAAATTCTTATTTTTAATTGAAAATTCATATTTTATGGTAGCAATTTTTTTTTTTTGAGTTTTTAAATTCATATTTCTTGTTTAAATATTACCTTTTCATTTAAAATTCATTTATTCAGTTAAAAATTCAACTATTTCGTTCGAGATTTAATTTTTATTGTCGAAAACTGAACTATTTTGTTGAATTTGCCATTTTTGTTTGAAGATTTAACTATTTGTCTAAAAATTCATCCTTTTGAATTGAAAATTGATCTTTTAGGGTAAAAAAGTAATTTTTGTTGTTGGAAATTATTCTTTATTAGTTCAGAACTAACTTGTTTGATGAAAATTGAACTACCTTCGAAAAACAAGATCTTTGTTGGTTATAAATGAACTTTTTATTGAAAATTAATTTATTTGGTTAAGAATTGAACCACCTTCTTTCAAAAATTGAATGATTTTCTTGAAAACTAAACCATTTTGTTAAATTCTCCATTTTTGTTCGAAAAGTGAACTGTTTTACTAAAAACTCGCCATTTTAGATTAAAAATTCATCTTTTATGGTTGTAAAGTCATCGATCTTGGTTCAAAATTCACTTTTCTGTTGACATTTCAATTAACTTCGATCAATTTATCTTTTTTGGTTTAAAAATTGAATTACTCGGGTAAAAGTTCAACTATGTAGTTAAAAATTTGTCTATAGAGCGTAAAAGCTTAACTTTTTAATTGTTTAACACTCATTTTATTTAAAATAATTTATAGCCCTATCTGCGCAAAAATGCACTCTATTTCTCCTCTTTTGAGAACATTTTGGGTTGTGTAGTCTGAAATTTAAATATTTTTCATTTGAAAATTGGTAACGCAGTTTATGAACGACCCTTTCTGGGCTTACGATTTAAACAATTGAGTTTTAGAGCAATCGTAATATGTCTGATCGAGATATTACCAAGTTCTGTCACTATACTAGAACTACAAAAATACTTTGAAATAGTCTGATAAAGTTTCGTACAAATTCAAAGTATTTTAACTAAAATGAGTAATAAGAAATAAATGAGAAATAAGAAGTCATTGAAGATATTAAAAGTACGATTCTAGAACTGTATAGCCTTGAGCATTTTTAAGCTGTGAGGTCCTTATGGTAGAGAAGTCAGAGATTAGTCAGGGTCGATACTCAAGTGGCTTCGAAAGACTAGTAACTCAAGTAGAACGTCATAGTTTCTTATGTCTTCATTTTCTCCTTTATCTTTTCCTCTTTTTCCTCTCATCGTTCATCTTTACTTTTTTCCACACGTGAGGTTCACCTTCATACAAGCGTTCTTCTACTAGCTGTCTTCACTCTACCTGATACTCTGATAGCCCATTGTAGACAGGCTTTTGTTCACAATCTTGCGACCTGTCACAAGTGTGTGACGAGCCACCAGTTACAGAGCAACCCATCGAGACCGTTTATACCGGAGATTACCTCAGGCCAGACACAGCTCGAAGGTTTTCCTCCAGCATGAATCTCTGCTCCCATTTTTTTCTTTTCCTATGCTCAAGTCTCTGATCCACCTGTAATTGAAATAGGCTCTTCTACCGTTCACCTTTCGCTTTCTCCTCTCCAGGAATTTAAAAAGAAAACTTTAACTCGGAAATCGCAAGACATCTTCAATTTATTGCTATACCTTCGCTTCGAAAATAAATAGCTCAGAAAATTTGATTTATACAAGTCAAAAGTGCTTCAATCTTGTCAACACAAAAAGTTTATTTTCAAGTGAATGTAAATGCTAACTTTATTTGTTCAACTTAAGAATGTACAAAATTTCAGTTTATTTAATTCACTTAAAATTGAAGCTCCTATGCCTCTGCTCACATCATGTCGACAAATGCTTAAAAAAACAATAAAAATTTGAATTTCCAAAAAATCTAATTACTCGACTTTAAATCAACATATGCAAGATACGATTTTTTATAAAGATCACTGAGAATTGCTCGATTTTCAAATGAGAGGTGTGAGTTAGTCGAGTTCAATTCGTGGGTAGCGAGTTACTCGACTCTTTTTTGCAATCGTCGTTCTGCTTCGTATCTTGGTTTTTCTTTCTCCTAACCAGTTTGACAGATTATTAGTATGAGTCAATTTTACATCTTATGAAATTCTGTTACCACCTTAAGTGCTTTTGATTTATTGAAAATTCTTTAGTTTGAATTGGAATATCAAATTCTCATCATATTATTTCGACATAACAATTTCAACAATTAAAAACTCTTTTTGATTTTCAAGATTTTAAAAATGAAAAGGCAAGAGTTTTTAATTCAAGATTTTACAAATTATAGAAATTTTAAATGTAAATCATCATAATTACAGTCGTCGTTGGATTTTTGATTTTAATTTTAGGAATTCTGATAATCATTTGAAATTAGATACATTTACTTTGTGAAAATAGTAACTTTTTCCGTTTCAAGTAACTAATTCAAATAACTTGATGTTCTTGCATAGTTCCTTTTTTATATACAAAAAAATATGTTGCATACATAAAACATTATGAAAATTTCTATAAAAAAATCAGCGCTCTCATTTTTACTGTTCGCAATTGAAAAGTTTTAAATGATAAATTTTCAAATTTGAACTAATCGAAAGAAAGTTTAAAATTACATACCTTCAACATATTAATCTTGACTTCTAACCTTCAAAATAAACAGAATTAAATAATTGTAGTTTATAAATCTTTAAAATTAAATAATTTTAAGTTAAAAATCATTAAAATTGAACAATTTTCAATTGTAAATCTTAAAAAATTTTTAGGACTTTAAATTGTAAAAAATCTTCAAAATTGAAGAGTTTGAACTTTGTAAATGAACAAATACAATTTTTTAAGTTTTGAGTTTTATAATTAAGAATTCTGCGATTTTTATGATTTACATTCGAAATTTATGCATGTTGTAAAATTTAGAATTGAAAACTTAACTTTTAAATTTCAAAATCATCAAAATTTAAGAATGTTTATTAAGAGATCTTTAAAGTTACAAACATTTTAATCATAAATCGTTAAAATTGCATAACTTTGAATATCAGCTCTTAAAAATGGTAAGACATTAAATTACACATCTTCAAAAATTTAAAACTTTTTAATTTGGAAGACTTATAATTGAAAATTTTATTCTTGATCTTCAAAACATCCATTTTCATGAATTTTCATTTATACCACGGTTCCGTTGAAATTACAGTTGAAATATTCCGTTGAAATATTCCGTTTTTTAAGCGAATGAAGATATGCAGGAAAGTTTAGAGATTAAAATTATTGTTTCAAAAAATTCCTCCACAAAGACGCCTATACAATTTTTAATCTTACTTCGACATCAGTAAGTCTCACAATTATACAGGGTGGGCCATTTTAATCTATACACCCCAAAATCTCCGAAAATGAGTGATATACTAAAAAATTGTTTTGCCAATAGTTGCTCAGGACAATGGGGTCTTAGTTTTGACCTTGAGAACAATTTTCAAGGTTATTTAAAGGTCACATTGATTTTTTAAAATGAGAAACCCTATTTTTGACTTAGATTCTGAAAGTACGGGAAATTTTACGTCCGAAATAATAGTTAGTTAATTTTCACGAGGTCAAATGAAGGTTAAATCAAGGCCAAACTTCAAAAATCATGCTGAGCATGGTTTTTTTGTTTTATTTTTTTAACGCATTTGGGCAGCACAAAGCTGGGGCGAATTTAGCACCAACGACCTTAATCACCTTCACCCTGAGGCCAAATTGAAAGGTAATTCAAAGATCAAAGTGTGGAGTTTGTTTTTTTTGAGTTTGTGAGTTTGTGGGTTTGGTTTCGGGTGTATTAGTTTAAGAAAACAAACACTTTGACCTTCGAGTGACCTTCTAAGTTGGTCTCAAGGACAAGGTGATCAAGCTCATTGGTCCCAAATTCACCCTAGTTTTGTGTTGCCCAAACGTGTTAAAAAAATAAAACAAAAAAATCAATGTGACCCCTCAAATAACCTTGCAAATTTATCTGACGGTCAAAACCGATTTCGCAGAAAGGTGACCCCCGTTATCCTGAGAAAAATTTTGCTTAAACAATTTTTTTGTATACCGCATATTTCCTGAAATTTTGGGATGGATAGATTAAAATATCCCACTCTGTATACTGTATTTTAAGGACATCTTATAACGATGTAAAATCCCACATTTAAACCTTATTATTTTTTTCTTTCTTCAAATTTCTGCCAACATAAAAGCTTATATTTAAATAAAAGTTACGTATTACTAAAAGCTGATTAAAATTAGTTATTAAAATAGTTCATTCAGATTTTTGGCATTGTTCACCAAATTAATTGTGGACTATTCAGAGGCGAAAATCCACATTTTAAATCTATACAAATATACTCTTTTTATTTTGAGCATTAAAATTTTGTGTATATAGTGGACTGTGTATCAGTAACATAGATAACGATTGATAAAAAGAGATATTTCAGGTTCCAATCGTATACAAAAACTGCGAATTTGTCGACGTTTCGTGAGCATGCAGTTCACTTTTTCAGACTCGATCTCCATGTAAAAGTAGCAATGGCATTTAATTAGAATCAGATTTTCGCCTCTTCTTTGTGCTTTAGTTTAATCAGCAACAGAAAACAATTTCTGTGAAATGAAGCTCCTGTGCGGAAAAGAGAAAAGAAAATCTGTAAAAAGCAGTATGCACAGAGACGAGATGATTTTTTTTATTTGAGAATTGGATCTCTACTCTTTGAATATGAGGCGTTCGTAACTGCCCACATGAAAGGGGATCTTAATTAAAAATGCAGCTTGTTTACTGCTGATTACTTGAATATTTTCAAGCATGAGATGAGAACATTCATAAAAGTGGATCATATTTATTCATTCTGTATTTTAGTTCATTATAATCAATTATGGTACTCGAAGTTACCTTTCCCTTCCATTTATTTCAACTTTAATTAAAATATTATCTTAAAATAAAATTTACAATTTAAAATTGAAGTTGGATCACGGAACATAATTCTACAGGAAAGGTAAAAAACTAAATATTCTTTTTTTGTGTGCCGGTGGATCGATTAGACCATTGTATTCCATTGTATAAAAAAAGCGTGAGCTACATGTGCACGTAATAATCTAGTAAGAATAAGTAAACCTTCATTTTTTCATTGAAATGGCTGTTAAAAAGCAAGAAAGTATAATTGAGAAATTATACTGTGCCTAAACAATACATTCCATCTCTACTTAGATATGTGATGCCTTAGAAATAAATTTTTATTTTTCGTATCACGGATCTAAGGGGAACAATTTTTACTAATATTTTTGGCAATTTTTTATCCCTTTTTAATGTGTTTTATGACTGTCTAATGCGTATCAATTCTACTCGAATAATCAAATCTCTCATACAATTTTAGACACAAAATGAGATCAATGAACTTGGTTCTTGATTGTAAATATATAACGAACTCACATTTGAATTTTAGATTTTAACTGAAAAGCGCTGTAGCTTAATAAATATTGATTTTTCAAAACTAAACTTCAAAACTAAACTTGATATGAACGATATTTTTTTCCTAAATCTTTTTAATGTTTCTAAAATAATGCAAAAAAATCCAAGGTTTAAATTCAGGTGAGTAATTTAAACATTATTTCAAGTTTCTATGTTTATTGGGGCACTGAACGAACTTTTTTTATTTATTTAAAAACTTAGATTAAAATTTTATTTTCTTTGGTGACAAAATAATTCACTATTTCTTGTAGATTCCAAAAAGTAGGTTGTCATTTCCTCATTTCTTATACCGAAAATAATGTTTAAATATTTAAAATATGCACTTTAATCAATTTTATACTCTACTGATGCGAAAGTATCAGGTATTATTTATTAGTTCAGACAAACTTTTTTAAAATTATTTAAAAATAATAATTGCGATTCCTATTACGATATTTTATGTAATTCTATAAATTATTTTCAGTGGAGTATTTAATATTTCGTATAGGTTTCATAATTCAAGAAAAAAAATATGGAGTTGAATTTGACCTTTAATCTGAACTTTCTCATAGAATCGCAATATACACGGTGAGAAAATTCTCCTTAATGCAGTAGTCGTGCCAAAAATCAGATCTCTAAGAAAAAAGTTTTCTATGAAAGAAAAAACATTATTTTTTATACAAAAAATTTCATTCAAAACATACAAAAATTAATTATTTTAATAATTGTTTGTACTTAAATTTTTTTACACTGTGACTTCTTATAAATTGTTTAAAACAGTTAAATTTTAATAAATCATGGCTTATTTTCTCAAATAGAACATTCCCCATAACTTTATTTTTTCCTATTTTTGTTAAACAAAATATTCTTCAAACACAATAATTATTCTTTAATATTTTTTTTCCAAAATTTTATTTTTATATTGCAAATAGTTGAGTTGTAAAAAATGTTTTGCCTTTAGTACCAAGAAAATAAATGATTAAAATTTGACCATTTTTCCAAAATTTGTAAGAAGCAATAGTAGGAAAAAAATTCAGTGGTAAAAATATTGACAAAATAAAAATTGTTAGTTAGTTTTAAAATTTGTTAATTAAAAATAATGTTCTTTATTTAAATTGTATCCGCGGAAATAGTGAAAATAAAAAATAAAATAAAAATAAAATAGTTCCTGAAATCATAGAAAAAGTATCTTTTTCATACGAGTAAAAATTCAGGATGATGCCCGTATATGTATTCTCCAAAAATATTGTGAATTTACGAATTTCGTAAACGTTAGTTCCAAAATTTACTCCTGTTGGTGAAAACGACTGCTGTAAATTTTTATTTATTTAAAAAAAATCGTTTAAAGATTCGGTTTTGCCGTTTTAGTTCTCCAAATTTATATTCTTGGCTTTCTATTTTTTTAAGATACAAACTTATGGCTGCAAAATTCATTTAAGCCTAACAGAACTTGTTATTAATTGTTTATTTATTTGTTATAAAACAAAAAATATTTCTTAAGTTATTATCAAACTTAAATAATTTGTGATCCTTTATAATTAATGATCCAAAATATCCCCCAAACAGTTTTTACCCTAGAGTATTATTACATTATTAATTGACCATCGGAGATTGAAATATAGGTGTACAGTAGATCTAGAAAAAAATTCTTAACCAAAATTTGAATTCATGGAAGCCAGTCAAAATAAGAAAAACCAACCAAAAAAATTTAAGTTTAAATATAGACGATCAATTTAGCATAGAAACAAATAAGTATACCCCGTTTGTATATGAGCGATCAAAAGATAGAAGTATAACATCTTACAAAAAAATTATTTGCAAAAATTGTAATTTATGAAAAACAGGCAAAATGAGCAAAAACTACCCAACAACTTATTATTTAGTTATCGCTTATTTCGAATGTTTTTTCTAGCTCTGTGGATCCTTATCTTTCGATCACTAAGGGCCAAAAGTGGTACAATTATTGGGTTTTATGCTGAAATTAACCGCCAGTGTTCATGGTTCAAGTGTTTTGTTAAGTTTTTTCTCCTTTTAACTGATTTCCGAAAATTAAAATTTTTGTAAATAATTTTTTTTCGAAACATTGAATCCTCTAACTTTCGATCGCCGTTAATCAAAAGAGGTATAATTATGTATGTCTATGCTAAAATTGACCTTCAATGTTTGTGGTTGGAGCTTATTGTTTAGTTTTTGCTCATTTCGACTGTCTTCTGTGAATTAAAATGTTTGTAAATATTTTTTTATAGATCTTTGGAAACTTAGTTTTCGATCCCTGATGGCTAAAAGTAGTACATTTGCGTGGTTTTATTTTCTCGAAAATTTTCATTTTTTGAGGACTTAGCTTCTTTTGCTTGCATTATTTTAATTCTATTGTCATTTTACATGTAATTAATATAATTTTACTCTACGCTTCAGCTAAATTATAACTAAGAATACATTTTTTATGTTTCATGGGAATCTTCAAACTATGAAGAGTGGGTATTTTATGTATATTTTGAAATTAAAGATTTTATTCTTACCCGGTATAAAGATTTTGAATTTGTTCATTATGGAGAATATACTCTTCATATTGTAGAAGAAATCCTGTCAATATTATTCTAGAATTAAGAATGTTTAGATCCAAAGCCTGATAATTTATTCAAAATACTGTCTGATTGTTTTGTAAAATTTAGAACTTGTTTCTCAATGAAGAACAAATAGTTCTTAAGGGTAAAATGATTTTTTAGCCATTAACTGGTATTTTATTTAAATGTTAAACTTACCAAATTCATTTTCAGACCCTAGGGGAACCTCTAATCACCTTTTTATGAATAAAATAAAATTAATGGTAGTATTTTTATTTGAAGGAAGAAATTTAGAAGATTCTGCTTGCAAAAAAAAATGAATAAAAGAAGGAATTTTATGAGTTACTTGGCAGTCAGCAAATGTGTTAGTATTATAAAATGGGTTTCACACCCTGAAATTTTAATCTCAGGCGACACGCGATGAGGGTCTTTTAGTCAATAAGGGGGTATCCAGGGTATACCGGAACTCTCTTGGTGCTGGGATAATGAACGGTCGCTCACATAAACTAAACCTTAATATCCTGTTGGAAACTTAGATAATAGTACTTTTGTTCTGCCTTGGCCTTAGGATAACATAACTGCCGGGCATTTGGTACATAGCAGTATAACAGTTTTCAGCGAAAACTTATCCAAGATATCGGATAATGGCCGAACTTCCGACCAAGCAGATCGTTTAGAAAACTATTTGACCTGAAACGGTTACCCTTTTTAAAAAACAAAAATGATTCCTAATTCTTTAAACTGCTGGGAAAAGCCCTTTACGATTTTATTTATTAATTGGCAGTATATGCACGCGCGTAAAGGGCGCGTTTACCTCCCTAGATTTTTATTTCTTACAAAAGATTGTAATAAGGTTATGAAGACTTCTATACCGGAATGATTTAATTAGTATTTTGATATTCTTTCATTTTCATTTTAATTTGTTTTAATTTTATTTGGCGTTCATTAATCTGTTTAAGGACTACTTTGTTTAAAAATATAATATTTTATCCCAACAAGAATTTGCGCATAATTTAGAAGGGTGTAGTTTTAAAGTGTTATAATAAAAACTCTTTGACTTTCAAGATTTTAAAATCAAAAGGCAAGAGTTTTCGATTCCAGATTTTACAAATTATAGAAATTTTAAATGTAAATCATGATAATTACAGAATTCTAATCTGTAAAACTAAAAACTTTCCTAAGTTTTAATTGTAACATTGACAATTCAATGTTTTTCTATTTTGAAGAGGTTTATTCAAAATTCTTAATTTTTGAAAATATTATTTCAAATTTATTCAATTTTCAATATTTATATATTAAAGGTTTTCAATTTTGAACGCTTTTTTGAAATAATTTAATTTTTAAGATATACCGTTGAAAAATCTTCAATTTTGAAGATTTAAAAAGTTAAGCATATGTCTACCTATATAAAAAAAGTAATGGCGGAGAATTTCTTTTTTACATTTTTTTAGTTTAGAAGACTCTATCTAACTACTTTAATGTCACTTGATACTACATGGTATGATATTTATTTAAACAAGTTTATCATCTTTTAAATAATAATATTTTAGAATGTGAAACTCTTAAACACTTTTATTTTCGAGGTCTTGAAGATAAGTTTTTTTCTCAAAAGTATAAGTTTGAAAATATCTGGTATAAAATCTTATCATTTCTGGAGGTTTACAATTTCTAATTTCACAATACTTTGGTTTAAAATTCAAATATAAAAAAATTCAGGACCATTACACAATTAAATACTTCAAAATCTGTAATTATAAAAGTTTTAAATATTAAATTCAAATATTTTATATCCATTGACTTCAACTTTAAACTTAAAAAATCCCAGTGGGGGCGAATGTCTCAAAGACGTTTTTATAATGTCCTAAAAACGCCCCACGTCAGGCCAAATAACGCTTTAAAAACTAAAATGTATTAGAAATGGTTTTATACCGTATTTGAAACATTGGATTTTATTGACGTTTTTTGGGTTTTTTTTTGTTGTAAAAACTTCTTTAAATTTCGTGCCCGCTGGGATGATACGTTTTCTTAACTTGTTCGAAATTCGCACATATAAAATCAAAAGATTTTATATTGGCTCGATTTTTAAGTTTAAAGGATTTTTAATTGAACAAGTTTAAAATAAATGATTTAAAAAAAATTCGAAACAATTAAAAATTATAACTAATCTAAAATGTAGGTACTGTAATTTGAATTATTTTTTATTTGACAATGTTCCAGAATATTGAACATTATTTTCTCAACTCAAAAAAAAAATTATAATTGAAAGGTTTGAAATTGTGCAATTTACAAAAATTTTATCACAGCTATCTTGTTTTTTTATATTATTTTTTCAATAATATCTTAAAGTTTTCTGATTTTTTATCAAAAATTAAAAAAAAGTATAATGTAAAATTTAAAAATATTTGACTGGAGGATTTAAAGGATGAACAATAGTTTTAGATGAAGTTGAAAATTAAAAGACTAAAAATTAAAATGTTAAAAATTGCTTTGCCTGGAATCGAAATTGATCAAAATAGAACTATCTAAAATTTTAAAGCAATTACAATTAAAATGATTTAATTTTTAAAATATTGTCAACAATTTTAATATTTTTAACTTGCAAAGTGTTTAAATTAACTTAGAATAATAATCATGAAAATTACGTTGTTTTCAAAGTTAAAAAAAAGAATTTTTTAAGTTTTAATTGAAAATTTATTCATTCTGAACGGTAAAAATGTTAGTACATTTATGTTTTTATTCTAAAAAAATGTGTCTAACCAATTTTAATGTCAAATTATAATTTTTGTAAGCAATAAAAATGTTAAATTCTAGAATTTCAGAAGTTTTGACTTTTAACCATTCAATTTAGTTTTCAGTCTCAAATTGTCAAATTTCAATCCATTGAAAATAAAATTTGTTTAAATTCAAAAGTTTGCTATCTACAGTTATCAATTTTGAATGACTTGAAATTGTCCTATTTTTTAAATTTTAATCTAAAAACATACAATTTCGAGATTCTTCAATTAAAAACAAATTTGTGTGGTTGTTTAAGCTTAGAATTAAAAATAATATACAATTTCATCTCCTTTTAAGGAAATTGTTCAACTATCAAATTTTATTCTGAAATTTTTTAATTTTGTTGATTTCTGATTTAAAATTTTTCAATCTCTAACATTTTGAATTTCCAATTGTTTAGTATTAGAAGCTTTTATTTAAATATCATGCAAATTCAATTCCTTTTCATTTCTCTTGAAATATTGTACTTTTTCAAAATTCTGCCTAATATAATATTGTTCGATTTGGAAAGTTTACAATTCAAACTCGTTTAATATTTTTTGGTAATTTAAACTATTTTGATTCGAAATTATTAATGATTGTTTTAGAAAAAATGTAAACTATTTTTATAATGCTTATATTTGTAAAGCCAGAAAGTAAAAAATCAAGGAATAAAATAAGTAAATAAGAAGTAAAAACAATCAATTTTGGTAAAAATTTGTACCCTAATCATCTTCATTCAGTGCATCTTTTACGCTTCATATTGTAAGTTGGTACTTAATTAATTAATATAATCTTATTAGATGTGTGATGCAACTACATCAACTGTAATCTTAGAACCCCCGTATAATTTCCAGAGGCAATTAATTTGGCTAATTAATGCAGTTCGATAAAGTCATATTTCACTAACTCTATGATTTCAATGTACTTATAATCAGGCAATGAGAACCGCTATCACAAAAGCACCCACACGCAAATATATATATATATATATATATATATATTAACCTTGATGACGCTCCGCTAAATGCTTCTAGGGAAATAGAGTCAATTGCCGAGAATGAGAAGTGCCGCATATACTGGAACTTTATATTTTCGACAATTGTTTCTGTTGCACACTCGAGGCCTGAGATAGTTCTCCTTGACTTCGAGAAGCGAACCATGTTCGTTAT